>PPLZ03000019.1:0-174243 GCA_003706705.3 Barnettozyma populi
TGTCAATACTTTCTGAGATGCCCTTTGCGTCAACTGTAGGTGTGAAAGTCTTCGTGTCGACCGCACCCTTGATGGAAATGATAGCGTGTTGTCTCTGCTCTGGGTACTTGGAAAAGAAGGCCTGGAGATACTTCAAGTTGCTGAAGTCCTGACCGTAGAACTCACCACCATTGATGAATGTCTTTTGTGGACTGTTCACTGAGATGACTTCATTAAGGATGTCAAACGCAGTCTGAAGAGGGATTGGATCCGGACGCCAAGTAAAGTTCATTGTGCCGAAGCCATTGTTACTAACCTGGGAAATATCGTAAGTAGTGGCCATTGTGCTCTGAGTTGAATGTTTTTTGTTCTGGATAGTTGTACTACTGAAGTCATGACGATTAAGATGGTAAAGAGCTTTGATATTTATAGTTAGTGGAGTTTTACAGGGCCTTCAATTGACTTGCCCGAAACTGTAGGAGGACGGATTTTAGGGAATTTAGGGAGATGATTTCGCGGCTGAGGGTATGTATTCCTTTCTATTTAGGAACTTAAGTCTTCACAGAAAAGACGGGAGAAGACATAAAAGCTGGGATGTAGGGGATATAAATTGGATTTAAAGTATGACGTGCCCAGTTTGATTCCTGAAAGCTGACTGAAAGCTGGCCTACACAGAAGGAGTCGAACCAAACAAGCCACAACTTGACACATAACACAGTTTTCGCCTCTACAGAACATCTGTTTGCTGATATTTCGGGTGGATATCATAATGATGGTTGTTTTATGCTTGCGTATACTCATCTTCCTTGTTTTGGGGGTTGATATGAACCACTAATACAAAGCGCAGAGAAATGAGCGTGTTATCTCCCATCATAAAGCAGAGTTGTAATTTGCTGTTTTGGATCCGCTCGTGTTGCAATCAATTATGGTCAAAGCTGTTCGGGGATTTGACTTCCCAGACGAGATATGAAGCCTGTTGAGTGGCATAATGGCAAGGACTGATCGACCTCTGCTCAGCATAGTACATAGAGTTGCACCTAGCACGAGGAGACCAGTGGGGTGCCCTATGACTCTGCTTTTTTCTCTTCCTACGGACGAGCTCGAGAAGACTACACTGAACAGTATCTCCATGATTGCATCAGTATCTTGGATTGGTCCAAGTGTTCAGGAGTCTTGAGGCCCTGTTTTTCCATTCTTTGATTGGAAGTGATCTGCTGAGTGTACCCGTCACCATCCGATGGCTTATCAGAGGAGAGATGATCACGCCGATCTTGCTTGCTACTTCTTCTATTGTCAGTTGTCAGGTATTATTATGATCTGCAAGTTGTCCCTCCATGCAGCACAAGCGTGCACCGAATGTCCTTGATTTTTCGAAGGAACAGAACGTCTGCAGCCTGCAGTGCTACAGTACGTGATTTTGGATTCTGGAGTAGTAGCTGCTCGCCGAAACGGGTATATGCTGCATATAAGATGTTTGAGTCTTGATAACTTGGGGAAGGGTCACCCCCTCCTTAGCTGGTCTTCTTAAGGGTCCTTCTCTCCAATAAATAAGAGTACCAAAGCCAGTATGTACTAAAATCTACGCACATACAGATCATTGCGGGCTTGCGGTACTACGCCGTTCAAAGGATCACTGGTCGCTGGCCCAGGTTTGCCCTGAGCTACACATACACAAGCCAATAAAACAAACATGGCATCCGGGTGAAGTAAAAAAACAAGAAAACAGCACTAAACACAGTGTGTGCAGAAGTCACAGTAAAAATCATATAAATAAAAACAAAAGATGTATAGTATCGGATTCGCTCCCTTCCCTGTCAGACCATCACTTCACTTCTTGAACAGCTTCTTTGCCTTGGATAAGAATCCACCATCAGACTTTGGCTGTTCAACCTTCTTTCTTTGTTCAGCTTGATCATAGTTGGCACTGTTCTTCGGACTTATCATGTTCCCAAAGCCGCCTCTTCCAATACTCAAGTTATTATGTTGTCCATTGGAGCCAGAGATCACTGGTGTGATGTAGTCTTCTGGATCTGGGTCCACGTCTTGTAGCTTTCTCGCAAGCTTTGGATCTGTGTTCCTGAACATATTTCCAGCTCCACCACGACCAGTGGAGAATACCGGCTGCAGCAGGTTTGGGGTGCCTCTGCCTTGATCCACAACAGTTGGTTGCAGCTCCTTTTCACTGGCCTGGATATTTCCATTGCCTCCTCTCCCGGTGGCGTAGTAGTGTTTGTTACTCATGACTTTATGTGCAGTCTGCGATGTGCGTGCTATATCGAAACTAGCATCAAACTGCAGACTTCAAGGGTTTTAAACCAAAAACCCTTATCAACCAAGCATTTCGATAAAAAGAGGCAGCCTCATTGAAATGGCGAATAGAATCGATTCGCGAAAATTTGGGCTTGGCCCACGTGACTATGATCATGTGACCAACTGTTACATAATACCTGACAAATAGTAAGCTAGAGGCTACAGCTAGGAGCCTGCCAGGATGGAAGAGAAGCTATAAGTGCCGTAGCACATAACTGCATAAAGATTAAGGGTGTTTATTCGTTCTTTCACATAAAGTCGTCCGCACCAAAGTCATCATAGTTGTCAACAACAACATCGGTATCCTTCTTGAAGGCACCACCCAAGTTCGCTCTAGCTGTCTTGGCCTTCTTTTTACCAGCACCACCAGTGGCAGTACCACCAGCCTTAGACAATCTAGCTAGTCTTTCTTGCTTCTCCTTTTCCTTAGACAGCACTTGTAGTGTAGAGATGACCTTTCTGATATTCTCAGTGGATAATGGTTTAGTCAAATCTCTGATCAAGTCAATGGCTAATACAGAAGAGTAGTTCAAAGGACTCTCATCGTTCAACTTGACCAAGGCAGGTGATAGAGCCTTTCTCAACTTTTCATAATCTTGCTTGGTTTCAGGCTGAAACAGTGGGTGAGCTGTGAGTGGGGTGTCAGCAGTTATGACTGGTTGAGCTTCAGCAGCAGCAGCAGCAGCTCTAGCAGCCCTCTCTCTTGGGTGCTCGTTGACACCTAAACCACCAAATAGGTCCGCAGCATTATTCAAATCGGATTCCAGTTCAGCCTGTCTCAGCAGTTCCTTGCGGGTCTTCTCATCGACGCTGTCTAGGTCTATTGGTCTGACAGCTGGTGCTTTATTAGCAGGGGCAGCAGCTTTCTTAGCAGAGGGCTTTGGCTTTGGCTTTGTTTCCTCTTCTGCATCCCAGGATTCAAGAACATCCTCATCGCTGGCAGCGAATTCGTCCTCCCAAGAATCGGCAACCTTGGCGTTGCTGGAGGTTGGTACCTCAAAGTCTTCGTCGTCTGGGTTGAAAATCGTGTTAGTACTGAATTTCTCGAGATCCAGAATCAAAGATCAAAATCAGAGATCGCCTTGCGACTGGATGTATTCTTTCCCTTCGGAGACATACCCCAACTCATAGCTGACAGCGATTTAACAAATATAAATAACACCTTCAAGGGGTGTGGTTTTTCACAGAAAGTTTCCACTTTTAGGTGGATTTTTTTTGCATCTTGATGTTACCCGGTGCTGAGGTCACGTGGATCTGCACATTGTTCATTGTCAGCGGTAGTACGAGCTCTTAACATAACGTGAATAAATAACTAAAATACAAAACCATCAACTCAAGCAGCCTGCTCAACCTCTTGAGCCAATTCCTCCAACAACTTGAAGTCTCTTTTAATGATACCACCAGTCCCTGGAAGTCTAGAGTTACCTTCCAAGAATAGATCAACTTCTCTAGCACATTGCTTACCCTCCTGTAGACCCCAAACAATCAATGATTGACCTCTTCTGCAGTCACCAGCAGCAAAGAGGTTTTTCTCGACCTTGTAGCTGGAGTTGTGAACAGTTGGAATGGTACCCTTATTTGTCTTTTGGATGCCAAATTTGCCTAGTTCTGGACCAACAAATCCCATGGACAATAGAACCAAGTCAGCATCAAAGGTCTCCTCACTGTTTGGAATCTCATTCATTTGCCAGACTCCACTCTCGGACTTTTTCCATTCAACTCTAACGGTGTTGATAGCAATCACATTGCCCTCGTCATCGCCAATGAATTCCTTAGATAAGATACAGTATTCTCTTGGATCTTTACCATAGTGTTCACGGACCTCAGAGTGACCATAATCAACTCTAAAGATTCTAGGCCATTGTGGCCATGGGTTGTCTCTAGAACGGACATTTGGTGGCTGTGGTAATAATTCAAAGTTGACAACCGATTTTGCACCGTGTCTGACGGCAGTACCGATACAGTCGTTACCAGTGTCACCACCACCAATAACCACCACGTTCTTACCAGCAATCTTTGAACGGATCTCTGGCAAGTAGTCATCCAGCAATGCCTGGGTATTGTTCTTCAACAGAGTCATCGCAAAGTCAACGTTGTTCAAGTCCCTTCCTGGAATCTTCAAATCTCTAGGAATGGTGGAACCAACGGCAAGAATGACAGCATCATACTCAACCTGAAGGGCTGCAACGTCATCGATTTCAGTGTTGCACACAAAATTGATACCTTCAGCCTCAAGTAGATCCATACGACGCTTAACAACGAACTTGTCAAGCTTCATGTTCGGAATACCATACATCAACAGACCACCAGGTCTGTCAGATCTCTCAAATACAGTGACAGAGTGTCCAGCTTTGTTCAACTGATCAGCAGCAGCGAGACCAGAGGGACCAGAGCCAATAATGGCGACTCTCTTGCCCGTTCTGTGCTCAGGGATCTTTGGCAAAATCCAACCATTGGCAAATGCATTGTCAATGATCAAACGCTCAATGGACTTGATTCCAACTGGTTCATCAATAATTCCTAAGGTACAGCCAGCCTCCATACAAGGAGCTGGACAAGCTCTCAAGAATTCTGGGAATGGGTTGGTTTCCAATAACTTTTCCAAAGCCTTCTTCCATTGATCATTGAAGACCAACTCGTTGAACTTTGGAATGACATTGGATAGAGGACAACCTGTATCTGACTGACAGAATGGGATACCACAGTCCATACAACGGGCAGTTTCGCGCTTGGCCTCTTTTTTGGTCAATGTATCAGAAATTTCTTTCCAATCCTTGGTTCTTGAGCTAGACTTTCTGTAGTGTTCATGGTTACGCTTGTACTTCATGAAACCACGGATCTTGTCGAGCTTCTCAACCTTCTTCTTTTCCAATTCCTTGTCTTTGACAGTGTCCTCCAGATCCAAAATCCTTGGTTCTCTGTGGCCAGATCTGTTAGAGAAACTTATTGGAGTTGTCGCTCTTTGCAATCTCTCAATTTCACCATTTGTAGCATCAGATACAGGAGGAGTCTCAATTCCCTTTATGGTCTTTAGGAATGTCTCACTCTCTTGCTTCTTCAACAGGGCAACCTTCTTCTTCTCTTCTTCTAAGACTCTTTTGTATTCCGTTGGTAGAACCTTGACGAATCTGCTCAAGTAGTGGTTGAAGTTCTTCAAGATTCTATCGGCCAATTCAGAAGCAGTGTAGTGGAAATGTTCTTCAATCAAACCTTTTACAAACGCAATCTCAACTGGATCAGTTAATCCAGATAACTCAACAGTCTCAGAATTGATTCTAGAGCTGAATTCTTTGAAATCAGAAGTCAAGACATAGATAATACCACCAGAGCAACCGGCAAATGCATTGTCACTCTCCATCTGAGACAAAACAATAGCACGACCTCTAGTCATGTACTCAAACGCATTGTTACCCTTGATCTTCTCAACAACGATGTTGGCACCAGAGTTACGCACCGCGAAACGTTCACCGGCAGCACCGCTGATGAATGCGTAACCAGCAGTTGCACCATAGAAACAAGTGTTACCAACAATAACATTTTCACATGCCTTGAACTTGGCATTCTTTGGTGGTTTGATGATAATTCTACCTCCACTCAAACCTTTTCCAACATAATCGTTGGCATCACCTTCTAGATGGAATGTAACACCAGAAGTAAGGAATGCACCAAATGATTGACCAGCTGACCCCTTCAGGTAAGCAACAACAGTGTCTTGAGGCAGACCTGCCGAACCAAACTTCTTAGAGATACGGTAAGACAAAGTCGCACCAACTGCACGATCTGTGTTGGTAATCTCACCATCGATAGTCACAGGTAACCCCTTGTCTAGAGTGACTTCAGCCTCATCAATCAACTTGTTGTCCAAACGGACATGCAACTTGTGATCTTGCTTGTGGACATATCTGGTGGCTACACCTGGTCTGATGGAGTGAGCTGGAGTCAAGATTGGAGACAGATCTATGTTACAAGTCTTGGTGTTTCTCTGCTCTTTTGCTTTCAATTTCTCAGAGTGACCAACCATTTCATCAATGGTTCTGAAACCCAACTTGGCCATAATCTTTCTGATATCATTGGTCAAGTAGTAAAAGTAGTTGATAACATGCTCTGGAGCACCTTTGAACTTTTTTCTCAGCTCTGGGTCTTGGGTGGCAATACCCACTGGGCAAGTGTTCAAATGACACTTTCTCATCATGATACAACCCAATGTGATCAGTGGAAGAGTGGCTAAGGTAAAACTCTCAGCACCCAAAAGGACAGCAACAGCAACATCAAATGGTGTTCTGATCTGACCATCAGTTTGTAAGACGACATTACCTCTCAAGTCATTCAGAACCAATGTCTGGTGAGTCTCAGCCAAACCCAACTCCCATGGTAAACCGGTATACTTGATACTAGTCCACTTAGCAGCACCAGTACCACCATCATGACCAGAGATCAAAATTCTGTCAGCCTTAGCCTTGGCAACACCTGAAGCAACGATACCTACACCAACCTCTGAAACCAGCTTGACAGAAATCTCAGCACGAGGATTGGAGCACTTCAAATCGTAAATCAATTGCTTCAAATCTTCGATGGAGTAGATATCGTGGTGGGGTGGAGGGGAAATTAGACCAACACCAGTGGTAGAGTTTCTAACCTGGGCAATCAAGTCACTAACCTTGGATCCCTTCAGCTCACCACCTTCACCAGACTTGGCTCCCTGAGCCATCTTGATCTGGATTTCGTCAGCATCAGACAGGTAATGGGAAGTGACACCAAATCTACCAGAGGCAACCTGTTTGATGGCAGCACGGATCGAGTCATTGTTGTCAAGATCATCAGAACCCTTCAAAATATCCTCGTATGAGCCACCTTCACCAGTATTACTTCTTGCATTCATTCTGTTCATGGCAATGGCGATGGTAGAATGCGCCTCCATAGAAATGGAACCAAATGACATGGCACCAGTGGCAAATCTTCTGACAATCTCAGTCCATGGCTCAACTTGTTCCAAAGGAATTGCAGTGGAGTTCTCGTAGTCCAACTCTAGCAAACCACGCAAAGTACATTCGTCAACAGCTTCCATCTCCTTCTTGACAAATGCCTCGAAAGCATTCTCATTGTTGTTACGGACAGAGTCTTGTAAGTGTGCAATAGCAGCTGGATCGTTGACCTTCTTAGAAGCACCATCTCTCCAGTGATATTCACCAGCCTCAGGAAGGATCTCAGGGCGGATGGTATAACGGGATGGGTAGCCTCTTTCATGCAGACTGAAAGCATCCTGGGCAATGTACTCAAATGTGACACCTCTGATTCTGGAAGGAGTACCGTTGAAACAAATGTCAATAACGGAATTGTCAATACCCAAAGCCTCAAAGATTTGAGCACCCTTGTAAGAGGCCAAAGTAGAGATACCCATCTTGGACATAATCTTATAAATACCCTTGTCAATGGAAATCTTGTAATTCTCAACAATCTGAGCATCAGTGATCTCTTCTCTGAACAGATTTTCATGATTCATTCTGACCAGAGTCTCCATGGCCAAGTATGGGAAAATAGCATCGGCACCATAACCCAACAACATGGCACAGTGGTGAATCTCTCGAGCCTCAGCCGACTCTAAAACCAAAGCAACCTTGGTTCTTTGCTTTTGACGAATCAAGTGGTGATGGACAGCACCCAAGGCAATCAAAGAGGAGACAGAAATACGGTCCTTACTTGTTGCTCTGTCAGTCAGAATGATGATTTGAGTGTCATCAAAAGTGGCATTAGATGCCTCTTGTGTGATTCTTTCAATGGTGGAAGCATAGCCGAGCAAGCCCTCAGACTTATCAAAAGTGATGTCAATCTCAACAACAGACCAGGATGGGATGATCTTGGAAATGTTAGCCAAGGCGTTGAACTCACTTAAACCCAAAATCGGAGATTCAAGCAGCAGTCTGTTACACTGAGCAGAGTTCATTTCAAGCAAGTTACCTTGAGGACCAATAAAACACTTCAAGGACATGAATTGTTTCTCTCTGATTGGATCAATTGGGGGGTTGGTAACCTGGGCAAACAACTGCTTGAAGTAGTCGTATATCAATACTGGATTCTCATCCATACAGGCCAAGGCAGAATCGTTACCCATTGAGCCCAATCCTTCTTCAGCATTTAGGGCCATTGGTGCAAGTAGAAGGTTGACTTGCTCTAGAGTATAGCCAAATGCCAAAAGTCTTGGGTCAGAAGACACTCTGACTTCTGGATCAATCACCAATTGGTTTGGGAATGTAATGTCCTTAGAGTTATACTTGCTGAACAAATCTGAAAAAGTGATCACCTTGGACAACCAAGATTTGAAGTCAACTCTGGAACTGATCTGTTCCTTTAACGACTTGTCATCAACAATCTTACCTAACTTAGTGTCCACTAGCAGCATTTGGCCAGGTTCAAGACCACCCTTCTCGATAATGAGATCATCATGAATGGCAGGGATAGCACCAACTTCAGAACCACAGATAATTCTATCGTCACTGGTGATGTAGTAACGGCAAGGTCTAAGGCCATTTCTGTCTGAAGTGGCACCGCAGAATCTTCCGTCAGTGAATGTGAACAAACCAGGACCATCCCACGGTTCCATCAGGCACGAAGCCCACTGGTAAAATGCTCTCTTCTTTGAGTCCATGTTCTGGTCATTCTCCCAAGCTTCCGGGACCAGCATCATCATAGCTTCAGGCAAGCTCAGGACACCGTTGATCACAAGTAGCTCTAAAACGTTATCAATAGCGGCGGAGTCAGAACCACCTTCTTCAATGATCGGATACAGTTTGTCCAGTTCTTCGCCAAACAACTTGGATTCCATGACACCCTCTCTGGCCTTCATCCAGTTCTTGTTACCTCTCAGTGTATTGATTTCACCATTATGGGCAATGGCAAACGAGTGAGGATGGGCCCTAGCCCAAGATGGGAATGTGTTGGTTGAGAATCTGGAATGAACGACAGCGAAGTGAGATTCGAAATCAGCATTGTTCAGGTCGTGGTAGTAGTTGTAGACCTGGATAGGAGTCAATTGGCCCTTGTAAACAATCACCTTATTGGACAGGGAGCAGACATAAAACCAGTTATGCAGTCCAATTTCGGATGTAGATTGTTTTTTCAGCAGATACAACTGTCTAGTAAACCTTTGTTCATACTGTTTCTCAAAATCAGCAGGAGAGATATCTTTGGTTTGGAGTAGCTCAGTCAACACGACCAATGGCTGGAGTACCAAAGGTTCTCTAGAGAAGGCAACGTCACCCAAGATCGAGGAGTCATGTGGAACTTCTCTCCAGGCAAGCACAGATAGACCCAAACTGTCGGCAATCTGTTCAAAAGTTTTCTTAGATTGTGAAGACACCTCATTATCCTTGTTAAAGAAGATATTACCAACAGAGTATTGCCCCTCATTAGGTAAGTCAATGTCAAACAGATACTTGAACTCCTTCGTGAAGAACTTGTGACTCAGTGCAAGAGATAGGCCCGCACCATCACCGTTTCCTCCAGAGGAGACGGCACCTCTGTGTGTCATGTTACAGAGTAGGTACTTGGCATCACTAACAATCTTGTGGGACTTCTGGCCCTTGATATTGGAGACAAAGCCCACACCACAGGCGTCCTTCTCCAGTTCAGGATCGTACAGCGCCTGCTTCACTGGGAGTGAGGAAGCCCATGTTCTGTTTTCCGGTGTTTCGTCATATTCGTACACATTGCCAGACTGGTGATAGACGTCTGCATCGGCAAACATGTCTGTGACCTGTGTCATGGTGGTTCTTAGTCAGAGTACAGGCGGCTAGTTGGTTATTGTAGATCAACTTGGTTGTTTTGGGCGAGCGGCAATCAATTTATAGGAGGGGAGAGATAAGTGCTTGGGGCGAGCGAGACACCAGGACGGAACTGCTTCTGCCCAGGACGACGCGAGAATAGAGGGAGACTGCATGGGGCTAGGTGGAATCCGGTTGGTACACGCAGAGAGAGTTGGTGCAGCACCACTACGATGACTTTCGCGCTTCTCCACTCTTGACACAAATTGATAAGGACTTTCAGCCAATAGGAAGCGCTGGATTTCATACCAGACAGAAAAATGAGACTACAGATGGGTAAAAAAATAGCCGTAGACCGCTGTTTAGGAATGATGTATATAGAATGGGAGCACTACTCGTATGCTGTTCAATACCACGTGAACGAGGGCTCTGGACTTAGTGACTGCGTCGGTCTTCTCTTGTCTTTGTGTGAACATCAGTGATCAAAAACAGATAAGCGCGGCAATCTCCAGCCTTAGTAGCAAAGCTGCAATATCCGAGAAGCAAGGACCGTCCGAGCCTGGGCTAGGTTCTGATCAGTATTCGTGTGGATTGTAGAGAATATGGGATGTATCGGTCCACACCAAGAGGTAACACATTGTTGGTTGGTGCTTTTAGTGTCAGATCTCTGTTTCGGGTACGAGTGAGCTCACGTGATCTCAGATCTACATGGTAGTATGTGCTAATCTGGAGTGCACTGAAATCGATAATTCCTAATTGATCTGACGTACATCTCATTGGTAGTACCAAGGATCATGCAAATACAGCTTTCTCAGGAGGAGTTAGTCAACTCCGTGTTTGTCTCCTGTAGACGAGATTCTTCAAAACGTTATAGGACTGGCACTTCTTGACAGGCCTTTTCCAAAGCGATTAACTAACGATAACGAATAACGAATAACGAGTGTGCTGACATCATCAGCACTACTCTACTAAGGTGCTTCTCTTCAGAGGAGTGGACGGTGCTTAGAAACAGAAGAAGGAGCGCATTTGTCCTACTCAAAGACGTTGAGCCTCATGACCCTGAGCTTGGTCTTTTGAAGACTCGAGAAACTTATCTGTTGTAACTGTAATTTCAGCGATGAATTTATTGCGCTCAGTAGAGAGTAGGCTCCTCAGTCGCACTCCAAGACTCCAACAAGACAGACCAAAGTTGACCAGAACATGGGCACACATACGTCGACGATCCTAAGAGAGAATTATTTCTTCACCTAGACAGTGAGACTGGTTACAATATAGCCGAATTCCTCTATATGGATGCTAAGTTGCATAAGAGCCACAACCACACTGATTAAATGACTGCCCTTGAGTTTAAACACACCAAGTATATCATGTCGTTACAAAGCTCCTACACTTGCAAAGGAGAAGAGACGAGACTTGAGGATTCCTTTTTCAATTTTTATTGGTTTTGCCGTTTCTATTAGTGATCATGATGATGATAACTACTGATGCACAGTAGTGTCTCTGTGAGATGGAAAGGTTTTAAACCACGAACCGGAAGTTGATCAAACTTGGCACAAGAACACAGAACAAGCGCAGCATAACAACATAACAACAGCCTGTATAGCACAGATCGGTCTTTGATGAGCGATGGGGCGTGGAAAGTGGATTGTGGGAGTGGACCCCGCGGTGGCTTCGAACCCCAGAATCGCTTTTCGGGAGTTGTGTCAAACTGTGAATCCACAGTACGCGAGAATGCGTCTCCTACCAATATTGGAAAGCTTCAACCGTGCGTTCCCAGTGTGGCTCGAATACTCCTAAGTTAATAGCCCCCAGTTTGGCAGTTTTCACGGAGGATGTGTCATAATTACCAAGAGTACCACAGCTTATTGTTGTGTATTGTGGCAAACATCTTAACCATGAAGGGGTATAAAAGGAGCATGGAGAGCCATCATATGAACGTTCAGTACTCAACTCATTCTAATCATTCGAATAATGCCATCCACCACCGCACAAGTTCTAGAAGAAATCAGACAGGGCACAGAGTCGCTGTCTGTCACAGTTGATGTGTCCAACCGCGTCAAAGGTGGGTTTGACAACAGTTACGTCGAGAATCTTCCAGAATCTACCCGTAGCAGATTGGAAAGACATGGTATTGATCTAACTAAGGGATACCCAGAAAAGCCACCCTCTGAACAGATTCCATTGTACCTTGATGATGCTGAAAAGATCAGAGACAAGGTGGTGCCATACACTGTGAGAGGTAAGAATGCCGATCCTGAGAAGAAAGCACTCTTTGCGAAGGTTAAAGAGGTTAAACACTTGACCAAATATATCGGTACTGAGCTTGTTGGTGTCCAATTGGCCGATTTAAATGAGAAGGAACTTGACGAGCTGGCCCTTTTGATTGCTGAGAGAGTGGTTGTCTTTTTCAAGGACCAAGACTTATCCCCACAGAAGCAGCTGGAGATCGGACACTTTTACGGCAACGTTGAGGTCCATCCACAAGCCTACCACGTCAATGGTTTGCCAGGTACCAACGTCATCTGGAACGATTTGCAAAGAAGAGATGGTGTCAAGTATTCCTTCAAAGTCAAGACCGGTACTGAGAAGTGGCATACCGATTTAACTCATGAGTTACAGCCTGCAGGTATCACTCATTTGCACAACGACGCCATTCCTTCCCTTGGCGGCGATACTGCCTGGTCTTCAGGCTATGCGGCTTTTGACAAGTTGAGTCCTGCTTTCCAGAAGTTTTTGGAAGGAAAGTACGTTTTGCAGAAGTCCATGCATAGCTACTTGGACAGAAACGACCCATTGAGTGGTCCAAAGCCAATTATCAGAAGACAACCGATTGTCAGAACCCATCCAGTCACTGGTTGGAAGTCCTTGTTTGTGAACCGTAGTTTCTCCACTCAGATTGAAGGGTTGGAGCCTGGCGAGTCGAAGGTCATTCTGGATTACCTGTTTGATATTTACGAGAAGAACCTAGACATTCAAGTTAGATTTAACTGGAAGAATGAGTCTGGGCTTGGATCTTCTGCTCTTTGGGACAACAGAGTCAGTCAGCACCATGCTGTTTGGGATTACAATGGTGAAGAACCAAGACATGGTACAAGAGTCACATCTCTAGCTGAAGTGCCATTCTTTGATCCCGAATCCAAGTCTCAAAGAGAAGCTTTGGGCTTGGAATGATCTGAAACGCCTTTAGTTGATCGTGTATAATTTCAATAAGTGATCTTCTCTCTTTGTATTTTTTGTTGATGTTCTCTGTTTCCATCACGTTGCATTGCATTGCGTCATCGGCTGGAAATGTTAAAATTGGAAATGCTGGCTGAGGAAAATTGGATCATTGCAGATTACTATCAACTATAAATTTGATCAGATCCACGCAACAAATGTGAAAGGACGAGAGGAGTATATCTCAAATCTTAACGTCAATTTCACCAATGCTGTTTAAATCTGTCCTTGTATCTACACTATTGTGCCTGGTTCTTGCCCAAAATGGTGGTGGTGGATTGGATGAAGAGACAGCTACCACAGCCAACACAGCCACCACAGCCACCACGATTGGTATACAAGAAGAGACCACCAAAACACCAGAAGCAGAAACGATCGAGACTACAAAAACGGAGAGCAATAAAGAGGAAACAACAACTGGACCATCTACAACCCCAGTCACCACAACGTATGGAATGACACCCACAACTGTCTCCAATTGGGACACGACGTACACAACATCTGCCACTGTCTGGTGGACTCCCTCAGTCACTGTGTGGTGGACTCCATCCTCATCAGGCTCTGACACAGTTTCACACACTGGCACCACCCTGAGTACTTTAACCAGTGGTTCTGTCACCAAGGAAATCACCTTGTCTGCATCCAATGGGGTCTATTACACCATTGGCAACATCTCCAATGCAACAAACAACGCCGGTGCCATGGCGAAGGAGCTCAATATGGGAAAAGTTGTGCTTCCAATTGCACTATGTGGTGCTGCTCTTCTTCTGGTTTAAGAAGGCATATATGACGAGCCACACTGGAGGGCATTTGCTCGTCAAGTTTTGTTGGACATCAACTTCTGGGTTTAACCCAAAGCATTTGTCATGGTTTTCAGGGTATAAAGGATCTATTGTGTATAAATAAAGTCGAATAGAGACTATCTATAGACGCACTCACAGCCCGTAGGACTTTAGATCACTGGGAACAACGGAGTCTACTAAATCCCCTTATTTCCGACTTCTCGGCCGTCGCGGAAGTTGGTGTGGAGAGACTATTTCCACAGAACTTGAAAATTTGATTGTACGCTTTTAATCAGCAGAACATCCTTCGATTAGAACGTTTTCAAAGCCGAACCGAGTCAGCATTACAATAGTTGAACTCACATTCGACACGAGCCACTTGAGCCATCACTATCAGATTTGTGTTCGCAGAAAGCTCCTCGTCCCTACTAAACTTGCATTTTGTCAGCAAAGAAGCTATATCGCCTAACATTATCTTGCGATTTCCGTTCCTTCATACAGACATATAATTTGCAAGCCAGCTAGCTAGCTATCAAGAAACTCAATGGTGCTTTGGTACAGAAACGTGCACGACTACTACTTCAACTTCGAAACTGTCACACTGGCGTTCTTCAACAAGTACCCAAATCCTTACGCTTCACATGTCCAGTCAGTTGATACTCTGAGAAGGGAAGTCAAGGACGATGGCAAACTGTACACAACGAGACTTATCAAGAAGAATGGAAAGCTCCCAAAGTGGGTGAAACCTTTCCTAGGAAAAATTTCATACTCCTGGATCATCGAGGAGACAGTTATTGACCCAAAGACCCAGGTGATGGAGGCGTACCAGAGAAACCTTGACCACACCAAAATAATACGGGTTGAAGAGTACACTACTTACAACTATGACAATGCTAACAACACCACTAATGTGAAGTACAATGTTAAGTTCAGCTCTAACTTCAAAGGATTCGGTGTTAAGGATAGAATCGAGGCTTGGTCGCACAATAGATTTGAACAAAACACCCAGAATACCAGAAAAGGTATGGCATGGGTCATGGCTAAGTGCCAAGAGGGACTCTGGAAGAGAAGAGAAGCCATCCAGAGCTGAAGAAAAAAAATGTGGGATACTACACACCATCTTGGACATAGTTTCCCGTTTGAAGTGCCGCATCATCATCGTTGTTCGATGTTATCGAACTCATTGTACCTATTTATTAAAGTCATTACTCATGATTTGTGTGTAGCTATGTGATCTCTATTCATCTGAACACTAGCCACGATACCATACATATAACTTTGATTCTATGGGGACTAGGCAAAACTCAGGTCCCAGTTCAACTTTTTAACAATCTCATACCAATCCACACATCTTGTTCCGGATGGATCAATCAACCATACTTGCTCCATCACAGTTCTTGCTCTCTCCAGATTTTTAAAACTGTAGCGCTGTACAATTCCATTGAACCTGTTGAGCATCATCTTTCGATCCTTTCTGGTGGTGCAATTCATTCCAGCGATAAACAACGGGAAGCACAAGGAGCCCTCGACAGAGGATTTCAAAACAATATCAACACATTTCAGCAGTTCGCACAAAATAAACTGAGTTTCAAGTGACGATGGATTCAGTCTCAGGACAGACTGCCTCAAATGAAGCTTGGCAGTGAGTTGAAACAGCTCAAACAGCGTAAGTTGGAGTTCAAGTTCATGTGAGCCGAAACTGGATAGGTCCTCGGGATCAGGTTTGCATTCATTGATTTTGTTCTCGAGTTCTGAGGATCTGCTCATGATCGTAACTAGCGATGTGTATCTTGACACAGTTTTGCCCTTCTCAGACTCCGGGGTATCAATACCAGGAATGTCATACACGCTAAACTCTTCATGATCGTCTTCTTCAATTTCATTGCCATTCTCATCATCCAAGATCCCATAACCTAAAGAATTAGAACTAATCTTCAACAATCTTTTGGTCTCATGTGCCAGGGATGAAATCTCACCGATAATGTTGAGTAATGGCTTGATTATGCCCTGCAACGGATCAATACCAGATCCCAAATGAACCATGAAGTTCTGGTAATCTTCCACTGGAAAGTATGTTCCCCTCTCACTTGAAGAACTGGTCAAGATATCGTGATAAGCAAAACTCGAAATCAACCAGTGCTGTTCCTTGTTCTCCTTGAACTTGAATAGACCACCCCTTTGTTTGATAATCTTTGAGCCCCATTCTAAAAATACCGGCCACTTGCGCACATCACCTTTACAAATCTCTGCACCAGCCATAATCAGCAAATTGGCCAATCTCTGCAGGATTTCAGAGTCAGTCACTGCAGGTGTCTCCTGGATATAATCCAGTACTTTGCTCATGTACTTTGCGCCCTCCTGCTCATAAGTGCCTCCAATATGGTATGCTGACCATGCCATGATAGCATTCAGGATACCCTCATTCTGGGCAGCCATGGGCAGGAAGAACTTGAGATAATAGTTGGACTCTGGTGGCACAATGGATATAATACCAGAAAGCCTGTTCACATAGTAATCGTACAAATGAGAGCCCATGGGATCTAAGTTCAGTATCGTTGGATTTGGATGAGGTAAAATGTTAAAGCTAAAGGGATCAAAGCTCTCCAATGGGTCTGTGAAGCTTGAAGGTGATGGAATGGTCGTTAGGTGATTGTGTAAGATGCCATCATGAGAAGAGTCAAGTGGAACTTCTTCAATATTTCTGTTGTCATCATCATCTTCTTGTTCATGTAACTCATCGCCGTTATCATCCAAAAGTTGTATGCGTTCTGATTCAAGATGTTTCTTAGCGTTTTGTCTCAGGTTTTGTTCAAAGAATGTACTAAATTCGAAGATGCGGTCAGTGGAGGTTATATCCCAGAGTGGTTGTGGTGAAGTTGTTGGTTCGTGATCGTCAAGAGTCGCAGGGATCCTTACTGGCGAGGCTGGTGCCGAAAATGGAGAGTTTTGACGTGAGTTATTGGATAGGTTCATCAAATGCGTGGCGATCGGAGTTTGGCTTCGTTGAAGCAGTTCATCATGCCTCTGGAAGAGATCTGCATTCAAGAGATCGTTGATCTTGGAGGCAGAAGGTGCCCTTGTTCCCAAAAGTGGGTTTCTTTCTGAAGTGGAAGAGCTGTGTGATGATGCAGGAACCTTCGATCCCTTATATGGAAGAATACCAGGGCGATGCAGTTTTTCCAAAACCGGTGGCTTCGTGGGGGGTTTCTGAACTCGTTTATGAGCTGGTATCACTTTTCTCTTCTTTGTGAGCTTCTCCTCTTCTTCAACTTTCTTCTTTAGCTGCCGTATCATGTCGTTGGTCATATCATCAGTGGCCCACACACAGTTCTTTCCCAATCTGCTACAATCAGAACAGATCGGTCTTTCTTCTGAACATCTCTTCTTTCGTATTTTGCAGGTGATGCACGAACTGTTTGTTCTCTTTTTAGTGAACTTAAAAGTGTTCGGATCAGGGTCTTTGTTGACAAGAACGTTTTGAATGCCAATGTTTCCAACATCGGCGTTGGCTGTATGTTTTGTGTTGTTTGTCACCATCAATGGTTCCTTGTGTTGTCGTTGATTTGCCATCCGCTGTAAAGAAGGAGGAGGAGGAGGCGGTGGTGCCATTGTCTCACCACCACTGTTGCCCTTTGTAGTCACTTTGGAATTCTTTTTGTTCTTTGCGTCAAATGTCAACAGCATTGGAGATATCTGTTGTCGAATCCAGGCGGTTAGGGTAAGCACTTAATGCGAACACACTAACTGAAGTAGAAAAGGGTGGAAATAAAAGCGATGGCAACGTGATGTACAGTAAAATGTTTAGGCGATCTAGTGCGGTGTAACGTGATGATGCTCTTGATAAGATAAGCGGACCTCCTCACGGTACACTAGCCCTTTATTTTTTTTTTACTCGTGATGGCTAATCGGTCTGGGCCTCCACAGTTGATTGGTTTCCGGGACTATCCGTTTGTCCGTACGCTCTATATCGATATTTCATTGGGAGTGGCCCTAACATCAGTCACGTGGAGATTAATTCCTTGTTTCGGATATTTGGGGGAACGATAGCACATCATCATCTTTGTTTTGTTTTCTGTATATGCAAACCCTCAGATATTGATAAGCAAACTAGGCGCTTCCACTTCACCAAAGAGCATAATGAGCGACAGTACTGAAAATGAACAGAGTCTTGGTAATTCGCCACGGACATATGGCTCAACCAGCAAAGCAACCGCCTCACTGCCCGCTCAAACTGGAGAGACGCAGGGGATTGGGAGCACAGTTGGGAGAAGGCAAAATTTGCAGCGGAGTCAGACAACTCCATCGATATTCGCAAGGTCTGTGCAGGCAATTTTTGGGTTCAGAAAGACTTCTTTGACTCTGTTTGTGTTTCTGACTTATATTTTAGTGGGCGCGTTAGTATTTGTTGCCAAAGAGAAATCTCTATCTATCCCTACCATTGTTCCAGAAGAGCTACAATCAGCCTGGCTGGACCTTCAGAAGATATCCTCTAAGCCACATCCATATATATCGCATGCAAATGATGAAGTCCACGATCACATTCTTGAAAGAGTCACTCAATTGGCGTCCAAGTCCAAGTTTATCAGTGTCAGTGATGATACCAAGGAGAGGCTCAACATGTTCAAAATCATTCCAAGTTGGTGGAATGCCACATCAAGTTACGCTCCACTCCACTATTTTGAGAGCTCAAATGTGTTGGTCAAGATTGAAGGCCAGGATCCTACCCTCGAAGGACTGCTGTTGAGCTCACACTATGACAGTGTTCCTACAGCGTACGGAACCACCGATGATGGCACGGGTGTTGCTGCCATGCTGGGTGTCTTGGAGCACATTGCGTCCTCTGGGGCTCGTCCACTACGCACTATTGTCTTCAACTTCAACAACAATGAGGAATTTGGACTGTTTGGTGCAGAGGCTTTCTTGAACCACCCATGGAGAAAATTGGTTTCATATGTGATCAACCTTGAGGGTACAGGGACTGGTGAGCGTGCCATCCTTTTCAGATCAACGGACTATGAAATTGCTAAGTTCTACCAATCTGTCAGATCACCTTTTGGCTCTTCAATATTCCAGCAAGGGTTTGCCAGTGGATTTGTCCATAGTGAGACTGATTACAGAGTTTATTCTTCCAACGGAATGAGAGGTGTTGACATTGCCTTCTACAAACCTAGATCATTATACCACACTGCCAAAGATTCTATTCGATACTCCTCCAAGAACGCTCTTTGGCATATGCTCTCGAATACCCTTGATTTAACATATGCTATTGGCAATGCCAAGGAGATTGGTGAGGACAACGAGACTCAGGCTGTTTACTTTGACATTTTGGGTCGTTATTTTGTGGTGATACCAGCTAGTACTTTGATAATAGCGAATATGGCTTTATTGACAGTTGTCCCATTGGTTTTGATCTTATTTGGCATTGTGATTAGAAAGAGAGAGATCTGGAGTATTGGGTACAGCTGGTTAACAGTTTTGCTCTCCCTTTCCATCTCTGGTATTGGCACCTTATTTTTAAATCAAACTATTGCTTCTATTAACCCATTTATCGTCTCCAGAGATTTTTATTCCCCACTGATTGCGCTTTCATCCACCTTCTTGTTCATCAACTATGCTTTGTTAACGATCAGCCACAACTTTTGGCCTGTTCATGATTTAAAGTTGGTTATCACCATGGTAATTTTTGTTGGTCTATGGGTCACTTTGTTATACTCCACTATCACTGAAAGCCAATCAAATGCCATTACAGGTGAGTACTTGATCTCCATTATCTATTCAATGTTCTCAGTGTCTGTCTTCTTTGGCCTTTTTGGGATTTCAATTGCTCCACCAAGAAAGGCTGCAAACGGCACTGACGAAGAAGAAGCGTCGGATACATTTGAAGACATCCAGGATGAAAGCTCTCCTTTGTTGTCTAACTCAATTCCTGTGTCAGATACAGAGGATGAAGACCACGTGCATGCTGCAGTTGAAAAGGGCCACCCTGAACATAACTCATTTACGTATGACTGGAGTTTGCAGTTCCTGTTACTTGTCCCTGTCAATTTCCTCCTAACCTATCTTTCAGTAACTTTGATCCTTGAGGGTATCAACCAGACAGTGCAAGAGAGTTTAGAATCCCAATATGCTGTCTTTGCTGTACTATTTGCGGCCAGTGTTGCATTGACTGCTCCTTTGCTTAGCTTCTCATACAAGCTGAACTACCTTTTTGCTGTTTTCTTGGTGGTATGTATTGCCTTGACCACAACAAACTCATTATTTTCTAGTCCGTTCAGTGCTGACGCTCCGTTGAAGTTCAGATTTGCGCAGACTATTGACCTAGATACCAAAATTCCGGAGGCCAAAGTTGAAGTGTTTGGCAGGGCTGGATTTTTGTCTGACATTCTCGATGATTTGCCCTCTGTTAAGTCCAATAATAATGAAATTACATGTATTCCACAGTCGGATGGTAATGAGTTGTGCAAATATGTTTCTGAGAGACCGTACTTGGTTGATGGCAACGAAGGTGATTTGTTCTCATACCTCACGATCAACGTTGTCAAGTCTGGTGCAGAGGCTGACCCTTCACCATATACACCTTTGACCGCAGAGATTGAGATCTCTACAAAGTCAAACAGATTCTGCTCTTTGAGCTTTAACTCAACTAGTTACAAGTCTGGTATCCATGGTAAGTCTCCCGTAAGACTGTTGACTTACTATCATGACAAGTTTGCAAACAAGTCAGCTGGTGGGGGTGTGAATCATAACGTTGCTGGAGTTCCTTCTGGTCCAAGCAAAGATACTGATGGTAATGATATCTACAAGTATGTATCTGGCATTGACGCAGTGCATTTGCACAAGTTGAACTGGGACCAGAACACGTATCACTTAGGTCTTCAGTGGATACCGAAATGGCTCGAGGATGGCGAGGAACAGGAACCCTCAAACTCACCAAACAACAAGCTTGGTGTCACTGTTTCTTGCTTCTGGGGTGAGTATGATGATGTTTCTGTCGTCGATGGCGAGGTCAAGAGAAAGATCCCTGCCTTTGATGAACTTTTGCAGTATGCCCCAAGAACTTCATCTTTCAGCAACCGTTATGAGGGATTGGTGAGAGTTGACAGATACATCACGTTGTGATTTATACATTCGATGCATCTACACCATTGCAGTCTGTCATTAGTTCATTAATTCGGGTTTCGGTTTTCTTTGCTTTGGTTGATCATATCAATTGTTCAATTTCAGACCACTTCTTGATGTGTTTTATCTTTGAATCTCCTTGCAATCCGTCATCGTAACTGATTCTCAACTTGTCCAATGTCTTTAAGGCCGAGCCGTAGTCCAAAACGATGCCATGATTTGTTTCCAACATGGGTAAAATATCAGTGGCGCTATCACCAAAGTAGTAAACCCCATCCTCAATCCCCAGCTGTCTCAACTCTTCATTGATCAATTTCACCTGCTTCACCTTGTCAGTTCCTGTTCGTATGCATCTGCAGTCATCGACCTTCCCAGTCAATACACCTTCGTCGTGCTGGAATTCATTAGTAACAAACTTAAACCGATCATTGCTCGCAAAGCCCTGGTCTTCAAAAACTTTCTCCATTATCAGCGATGTCCAGTTGCAACTGAGGATATAAACAGGTATCTTCTTCTCATACAGCTGCTGGAATACTTCAAAGAAGCCAGGTTTGATCTCCACTTTGCCAGCCTGCTGTATCAGAGTCTCATTTTCCACGCCCTTGAACAATTCGTGAGCAACATATTGATCCACAGAACTCATTTCCACTGACTTGAGTCCATTCTGATACTGGATCTCATCTTCCAGGGTGTGTTTCTCGCCAAAGTCCTCGATATACCGTTTGTATTTGTCATAGTAACCATTAGAAAAGAAGTCCCATCTGACTGGGAAGTCCGGCTTCGTGATGTATGCAGCTTCAGCGACAAGCTCGATCGTGTCTTTATTCGTAATGGTGTCGTCCCAGTCAGTGATCACTGCTTTGATCTTTGGAAGGGCCATTGTTGTTGTTGTTGTTGTTCTGTGGAAAAAGAGGGAAAGAGAAAGGAAAGGTCATTGCAATCATTTTTTCCCCATCCTTATTCAGTGCAAACTTTCAATAAGTCAAGGCTTATGAGAGAGGAGCAGCTCAGCAACTACAAGTATTGAATTCAAAGCAAATAATTCATTAAAGTATACAAAATCAGAATGTCTACGAACTCCTATATCAGACACCTACAGGGAATTTCAAACTCCCAATACTGTGCCAGACTCAAACTGTGTAGTTTTTACTCTCGCAATAGAGCACAGACCCCACCGGGCAGCCAATTCAGTTACAGCTGCCCGTTGAGAACAAACAGAGCCTTTTCTTGAAAAGAGAGAGCCCTGCTGTCTGCGACTCGCTCTGCTTAAATATTTGAATAAGAAGGGAAAACTAAGTGAGTGGAAAAACTTTCAGAGGCTTCGGAAGTTTTTAAAGGATCCTAGAAGGCGATGAGGTTACCCTACTTTCTGGAATTTTTTCTTTTCCTTCAAGGGAAACTTTGGAAGGACGATTCTAATTTGAAGCGAAGGCTGTTACACCACTAAGTTGCACACCATGTCAGCTCACATCCCAGCCTGGAAGAAGATCGGTCTAAAAGTCAAGGAGTCGTTGGAAGATGATCCACTAGCACTCACTGCGCATCTAGAATCTGGACAGGTCACTAAGAAACAAGCAAAACAGATCAACAAGAGAAAGCTACAGAGTGAAGATGATGAGAAGGAGCAGAAAAAGACAGCCAAGAGAGTGAAAGTACCTAAATCAGAAAGAGCGCCTCCTCCAGAGAAGGACCAACTTGTTTACCTGAGACAGTACTCTGAGGAGAGGGACAACTGGAAGTTCTCCAAACAGAAGCAGAATTGGATTTTAAAGCATATTAAGACAATAGAAGACAAATATGAAGACTTTTTGATAGAGTATTTGGAAGGTCTGCAAGGTGGTGGTAGAGAGAGGCTGCTTGAGAGTTTGAAGAAGGTTGTGGAAAGCTGGAACTCCACCGCCTTGGAGGAACCGAAGGCGAAAGAAAAGACTGTTGCCGATGAGGATGAAAATGAGAAAATCGGGGCCAATGGTGATGAAGATAAAGATGAGGAGGAGAAGAAAGTTGGACAGAAAGAGGATCTGGAGAGCGTGGATTCTGATTATGCCAAAAGGGCTAGGAGGATAATCGCAGCAATGACTGAGGAGAAGCTGTATCTGAAAGGTATTGATGACGAGGAACAGACCAAGCCGGAGGCAGAAGGGCTGCAAGATTTTAACAAAGATGACTCTGTGAAAGAGAATGAAACAGTTGATGAAGATTGCGCAACGAATGAGAAGGAGAAGAAAGAGAAGAAGGAAAAAAGGAAGACCAAAAAGTCCAAAAAGGATGAAACCTCAAATGAATAGATTATTACGATTAATAACATTATCAGTGTATCTCTATAGCTTTACACAGAACAATATCCACCATCGATTCTGATATCAGAACCAGTGGTGTAAGAGGAGGCGTTAGAAGCCAGGTACAAGTAAGCTCCAACCAGCTCTTGTGGCAGTGCTTCCCTACCCATTGGAATCAGTGACCACCATTTGGCTCTCACTTCGTGAGACACAAAGTCTGACAAGCCAGAGTCGACATAACCTGGAGAGATGGTGTTGACTCTAGCGAAACCAGCCCACTCAACAGCGAGAGACTTACCCAAGTGCAAGCACCCTGCCTTTGCGACATTATAACAGGTCTGGTGGTTTGGCACATTGACAATGTGGCCAGACATGGAAGCAGTTATAATGAATGAGCCGGATCCCTTAGTCTTAAAGATCTTCCCTACTGCTCTGGCACAGTAGTAGACGGCGTTCAGATCAACGTCAATCAATCTTCTCCATTTCTCAGGGCCCTGAGCAGAGTGCTCTGGGTTCAAAATCCCACCGTCCTCCCAGGCAATACCAGCATTGGCCACAAACACATCGATAGTGCCGAAATCAGATTCAATCTGGCCAACTACTCCCTCGACGGCCTCACATTTGGACACATCGACGAAATACGCCTCAACTTTGTTGTTGTAAGTGGAAGCAAGCAACTTGGCAGATTCACGAGCGAGGTCAACCTGGTAATCCAGGATGGCAATGTCTGCACCTGCCTGAGAGTAGCACTCAGCGATAGCGTAACCGATTCCACGGGCACCACCTGTGATGACAGCCACTTTCCCTTTAAGTGAGAAGTTGTCAAATATGTTCTGGGCAAGCTGTGGTGGTGCAGTTGGCAGTTCGTGGGTCAGCTCGTTGGAGATGTACGAAGTGGTGATTGGGCCAAGGGTCATTGAACTTTGAGTTGATTGATTGAATGATTGATTGGCTGGTTCCTTTCTGAAGTTGACCAGTTTTAACTGAGATGAAAGGAGGACGACAAACGGTAAAATTATCAAAGATCAACAAGTCTTTATATCGAGGGCAACCTCAGAAAGCGAAGCTTTTCACCACGAGAATCTTTGCGCATGCCGCATGCTCAACTGCATGGATCTGCATGGATGACCGGGATGACAGCGAACTCGACAGACTCCAAAGTTATTTACAGAAGTAAAGGAAACATGAATCTATTTACAAGCTTGAGATGATCTATCTAAAGTCTTTTCGGTGCATACTCCGGACTATTGTTGAACTAGTGCTTATACCCCTCGAGGGGTACCTCGAGCGTCCTTATCCCCGAAGAATATTTTTTCATTGGTCGGAATTTACGGAATTAGTGGAAACAAGTACAATACATTGGCGACTGTGTACAAGTACCTGGCATCAAATCAAACTCATGCCATTACCGCACTCGACAGCCAAAGAAATTCGATAGACCCAGCAACGGTTATTGATCTCTTATATATCTCCAGCTCCAGTTTTTATGTTTACATATCCTCAGCTCGCCCTGATAATGAGATAATTCACACATTGAAGTGTCTCTCTCCAAAAGTTACCGAGGGGACGAGGAGAACGGAGTATAGCTTTGCCTATGAGTCTCGGAGTCTCGGCTGGGAAGTGAAGATACAAATGAGTAAGGCCAAACGTCCACAGACAACAACCAGCTAGCGACTTCATCTCCAGGCCATCCATAAGCAATAATTGTTTGTATGCTCTCGTTACTGATGTTAGTCTCTAGCAGAGCTTAGATTAATGTATGCTCCACTCTCTGTTCTTACGAAGTGAGTGCTGTCGACATGAAATGGAAGGTTTGACACTTTGCCAGTATCTGGGTTTAGCGTGTAGCTCCAACTTCTCTTCAAACTTAACAGGTCACAAAATAATCGGTTGCGACGTGGTACAGTTAAAAAGTAATGTGATGCAGATACATTCGTGATGGTAGCAACACATGCCTTCAGTATTCATCATTGTTGAAAAATAGAGTTTCTCAAGTTGATCAAAATAGCCTTGGTTTCTTGTTCCTCCTTCGAGTCCTTCTGTAGGTCCTCTTTCTTCTTAATTTTACCCAGCAACTTGTCAATGCCCTCACTCAAAAATGCCTTGTCCTCCACGCTTAGCAGCACCTCGTCAAACTCCACAAGCTTGATGATGATCAAGGAACTGATGGAAATGATGTCGTTCACTAAGCCTTGATTGATAACCTGTGACAATATCTCGTTGAAGTCGATCGTATCAACTAGCAAACTGTGGTTCAAACTCAACTTGTACAGAATCTCAAACGCATTCTTTCTAATCTCCAAAGCCTTGTCAACCTTGTGCTTGAAAGGGCCAATCTGCAAAGTTTCTTGATACTTCTTCTTTGTGGCCAGTTCGTCGTAAATTTTTGGGAGAATTGCGGGTAGGTATGGAACCAGCAAGTTGAACTGGTTGTTCAAAGCAGTAACAAGAGTGATAATCGAGATCTGCTTGATTTTCAAATCATCAACAGAAATTTTGTCAAACACTTCTAATAGGAGTGAATCAATAAGGTCAATAGAAACAATATTGTCATATGCTAAGATAAACTTGATAGCAGCGATAATAGTGTAGATAATAGGCTTGTTTTGCTCAGCTCTTAATGAATCAGTTGCCTTGTTGTAGAAATAATTGGTATCATTGTTGTTCACCAGAATCAAACCGATATTCTGCCCAGAAATCTTTGACAGATCCTCATCGATTTCATCACCCTCAACCAAGATTTGGAAGACGGTGTCCCAAATCTCTTGAGACGTTTCAAACTGAAGACCTTTATTAATCTTAAGCACCTGCTTGACGGACACGAGCAATAGATAACGATTCTCGTTATCTCTAATTTTCTCCAAAAACTTGTCTAAATAATGACTTGAGTTCTTCGAAATCAGTTTACCCAACGTTTCAGCTGCATATATCTTCGTCTCATCGTCTTCAAAGAAGGAAACCAGATCTTCGACACTCAATGATAGTTCAATCGACTCACCAATGTGACCCAGTAACTTGATATTGAAAGCCGTGTTGCGACGATTAGCAAGGTCAGCCTCTCTGTCCTTGATGTACGAAATCAAGTTCTCATTGACGATAATGCTAGCTAATATCTTGATGTTTCTGTCATTATCACTGTACTTCTCCAAAACTGGAATCAACTCAGAACCAATCTTTCTAGAAATAACCAACAAGGCCTCCTCGTCAACCTCATCAATCAACGAAGCCTTCAAGAAGATCTCTTTCAGCTTCTCGTTGTCAAAGTCTAAGTAAGACAAAACTTTCAAGATCTGGGACTGGTATTTGTTTTGGTTAAAGATATTCAGCAGAATATCACCCACGGAATTGTCAACATCAAAATAACGCACAATCACAGAGAGGGACTCCACAGTGGTGGCAGCATAATTGGCATTCTGAATAAGTGGTTTGTACTGGATCACAATCTCACTGATTTGTCCCGCATCAATCAGGGAGTGGTAGGTCTCAACAAGGCTAGAAATGGCATTGGTGCTACTAGCAACAATTGGTTCATAGTTCAAGCTGCCAATCAAATGGGTTAAGATCTCTGCAACAATATTGGATGGCAATGTTTTCAAGTCAGCTAAACTTTGAATGGCGATATTCCTCAACTCGCTATCACTCTTCGAACTGGTAGCCAAGTTGATGATTGACCGAGTCAACGTTTCATTGTACAAGACATTTAACAGATCGACCGATGTCTCAATAGAGTTCAGAATACTGATGTGGTTCTTCCCAGTCAACCCGCCATTAATGATCTCAACAATGTATGGCAACTCACCCCCAAACGCAGTCAAGTCATTATCCTTAAGGACAGCAGAGTATAGCTTCAACAATTCCAAATTTAGGCCAAAATTATATTCCCGTATGCTCTTCAAAAGCAGTTCCAGGTCGTCGTCCAATTTACTAAAGTTCTGGAAAAATGTCAAAAATATGTTGAACTTGGTCATGTTGTTTTGCTTCACATTCATCATCTCCTTAGTGAAGGTCACCACAATGCGGTTTCTATACTTAAGCATATGTGTCAAGGAGTCCTCCACGTCAGACATAGAGACATCTGAACCTCTTCTTTTTCTGCTCGAGATTTTGCCATGCTGTTTGATGGTGGCTTCAATAATAGTGTCGAGGGTGTTAATCTTCTCAAAAGAAACTGCCTCAGAGGAGTCAGAAATACTCTTCAAGATCTTCTCAAACAGACCAGAGCGGTAAACCTTCAAAAGCACTGCAGGAAAAAACTTGACGATGGTGTTCACAAGCTCAGCTGATTGTTTACGGAGCTTCCAAGTGTTGTCATCATTTTCCTCGTCTTCGTCATCAAAGTCCTCGTCATCAGAATATTCCTGGTCAGAGATATCCTCGTCGTCCTCACCATCATCATGGTTGGTGTAAGGATCATACATCAAAAATCTCTCCACAATACTCAGGATCTGGTCAATATATGGTAGCAGTTCATCCCCAATAGGCAGGAGAGTATTTATTAGCTGTAGAGCCTCATAACGAACATCATCCAATTTGGTTTGGTCATCGTCGAAGCTTTCATTATCCAAGCACAAGTGTTCGACTGAAAAGGTCATTAGCTGATCAACGTACGGGGCCAAGAATTGGAAGTTGGCCTTTCCCAGAGAGATGTATGTGAGGAGGGTCAATGTGATTCCTTCAAAGGTATCCTTGTATTCACGGTCAATCAACAGGAGCAGTTCCTTGAAATCATCGACATCCAAAACACTCACTAAAAATCCAAGACATGTGATTGACTTCTTGCTCAGGATGTTCACACCGTTGAAGATAGTCTTGACTAACGCCTGGTAGATGGTTTTTACTTGTTCTTGGGTAATGCTGGCACCGACATTTGTAACCAAGTCGGTCAAAGTCTCAATAGCGTCGAGGGAGGCGACGATCTGGCCATTCTCTCCAATCAGAGTAGGCAGCAATCTAGTAACAATCAATTCCCCAGTGGACCCATGAGTGAGGTTCACATTCTTTAAGATCTCCCCAATGGCCATCGTGTGAATTGACGTGGTGATGGAGTTATGCGTGATCTGGGTCCTATTCAACTCAACAAGAATGTTAGCCACCTCCTGGTCATCCAAACCAGAAACCAACGGCTTGAAGCACTTCAATGCCTGTGTCTGCACATCTGAGTTCTGGTCCTCAAGGGCCTTGAGCAGGATCTTTGTGATTTGAGAGGAGTAAGTGTTTACCTTGTTGATAATGAGGGTGTGGTCAACAAGGAGCTTGTTAAGATCGTTCAATGCCATGAACCGCAAGTCAGGGTCAAGGTCTGTGACCTTGTCAATGATCTCCTTCAACTTCTGATCTGCGCTCTTGAAGTCAGTGGACATTGTAAAGCGGGCTGCTGCTGTTGGTTACTCTTGGAGGTTGTTGAAGAGAAAGAGAGCGTCTTGTTGATAGTAGCTTGAGGGCAAAGGCAAATATGGATTATTCAATACTCAACGCATAATTACATAATACCTTATCTAATCAGAGAGTCAATCCCGATTCCTAATTTGTCAGTATCTCAGGCTCTCTTACTCACTTACCCACACCGGGCAAAAAACCAAGCCAATGTCAATGTCATGCATCAGCAGAGCTTTTGGAGAGTTTATGAACTGTGGTATTTGATTCTCTTGAAACTCGTCGTGCTCCATCAACTCAAAAATTCCACGCAAAATGACAGGTCCAAGTACCACTAGATCATACATCCTTGACGGCTCCCCATATGAGCTTCCAGTCCCTCCACCCAAACTTGCTCACAGTATCATTGACAATTTCTCCCTCAGGGGAAAAGTTGCCATTATCTCTGGTGGTGCAACAGGAATTCGCTTTGCGGTTGCTGAAGCGTATGCCCAGGCCGGTGCAGATCTGGCTTTCATCTTCTCTAAGAACCCAAGGGCCCACGAGACCGCAACGGAGCTGGCTTCTAAGTACAATAACAAGGTGAATGCCTATCAGTGCGATGTGTCTGATTGTGCAGGTGTGGAAGCTGCTGTTGCTCAAATTGAATCTGATTTCGGCATGGTCGATGTGTTTGTTGCAAATGCCGGTATAGTTTGGGAAGACGGCGCTATTTTGAACCCAGAACACAAGGAGGATGGACCAGAGAAATGGAGTAGGGTGATAGATGTCAACCTTAATGGTGTTTATTACTGTGCCAGAGCAGTGGGAAGAATCTTCAAGGGGTCTGGATCCTTCATCATCACTGCTTCTATGTCGGGACACATTTTCAATGTTCCCAACCTTCAGGCCTGTTACAATGCATCCAAAGCTGGATGCCTGCACTTGGGAAAATCACTTGCTGTCGAGTGGGCTGGGTTTGCCAGAGTGAACACTGTATCGCCTGGATATGTCAATACGCCAATCTCTGACTTCGCACCTAGAGAGACAAGAGCCAAGTGGTGGTCGCTGATTCCTATGGGTAGAGAAGCATTGCCACAGGAACTGGCTGGAGCTTACTTGTACTTGGCGTCCGATGCCTCGACGTACACAACAGGCTCAGACACCAGAATTGACGGTGGTTACTGCTCTGTTTAGCCCTGCATAACTGGGACATCTAGGGAGACCATCTCACCACCATTGAGTGAGCATTTAACATACGGTGGATCTCGCATTGTGAGGAACATGAATGTGTTAAAACTGACTGTCCCAGAAATACTGTTCTTTATATCCTAGATCAATACAAGAGCTTGAACACGTTCTTTTGAACTGTCACTTATTCTGTCCTCTGACCACATTACGTAGACACAACTTTTCCGAGCATCCTTCAGGAAAGAAATGCAACCTGAGTATAATTCAGGTCTATCTATGTTCCCGCTCCGATTTTGAGACAATAAATGGCATAATGGCGAATGTCATTCCAGCTCATTAGTAATCCCCCATAATTCTGGACCTTGGTGCTATCTCTCCTTAAGGCTAAGTAGACAGTTTTGTTCGAGCCACACCTCACTGTAGAATCATGTATAAAAAGCCCGTTGGGAGCTCCAATCTTTGCGATTTCCTTAAAGCATCCATAAAATGACAAACCTCGATCTCCAAGACCCAAACGGTGAGCAATTTGAGCCGCCATACCTCAAGCTCTATTCTTTGGGTACGCCTAATGGGCAGAAAGTGACTACCTTCTTGGAACTACTCGGGCTCAAGTACCACTATAGACGCGTTGACATCGCTACCAACATCCAGAAGGAACCATGGTTCCTTGCTCTCAACCCTAATGGGAGAATTCCAACCTTGTCTGACGTTGATGCCAATGGTGAGCAAACTGTCTTGTTTGAGACAGGAGCAATCTTGTTATATCTAGGCGAGACATATGACAAGGAACGCAAGTACTATCACCCTGTCGGCTCCAAATACTACTGGGACCAGATCAAGTGGCTGACTTTCCAAGTTGCGTCTCACGCACCTTACCAGGGTCAAGCTAATCATTTCCAAAAGTTCGCTAAAGAGAAGATCCCGTATGCAATTGAGCGATACAAGAGCGAGACAGAACGTGTCTTTGGTGTGTTTGAGTTGAGACTAAAGGAGAACAACGGCTGGTTGGTCGGTGATCACCTGAACATTGCTGATATTGCAGCTTATCCGTGGGTCAGAATCTACAAATTCAATGATATTGATATTGGCCAATTTCCTCTCCTAGCGGCCTGGTTGGACAAGCTGGAGGCTAACCCAGTGATTGCTAAGGGCATCAATGTGGACAACAAACTAAATCCAAACGCAAATGCACCATCAACTTGAAGGGTGCCGACTGAGTTTCAGCCCTTGAGTACAGTTTTTTATCCGAATATCATCTATCAACCGTATGGTAATTTGTAAGCTAAGTACATGAAATTAGGAAAAGCCGCCCCACCGCTGTTTGCGGAGTTAGCACATGTTGTGGTTCGGGGTTGGTGTCACACGTTACCTGAATCATAATCACGAGCTGCGCTTCCATTTTCGAAAGGTCAACCCATGATCAGCAGTAGAGGCTTGCACCTCAAAACACGTCAACAATCAACGTATTGGATGTGATATGTTTTTATGTTAGTGAACAGTGGCTGGAAATGAGATTTCATTCTGCTCATAAATTATGCGTTTTATCTGGATATCGTTTACCACTTGCACAATCCTTTGGACTGGTACTGCATTTCTACCCTGATTAGCAGTAGGATAGATATAATGCCTATAAAAGATATTATAATGTTATAAAACGTAATTGTTATAGTAAACCGTCTTTATACTATGAAGACATCCCTCTCCATTAACCCGGTAATTCTCAGCAAAGAAATGTATCATCCTAAGGCGCTCGTCAGGTTCGGGGTTCAGTCTTTCAAGTACTCAAGAGAAGCATGACATTTAGCTGGTAAACACTCCTGGCCACAATAATGTGGTGCAGAAGTATACGCCTGTGGTGGCCATCTCAATAATAACTAACACTAGCGACATGATCTAATCGATCTGCTAGGAACAGTTGGGCTAACGGCGTATTGGTATATCGAAGAGAGTTAACAGGGAACCCGTCCCACTTCCATCTTAGTCCTAACTCAATCTCTCTTATTTTATCAAATCAGGACTCTTTGGATAGTTCGACGGATGCGGATACGGATATCCCTTACAGTATCCGTCAACCTTTGTGGGGTCACGAACAACAACAACAAACCCTGAGGAAAGGGCCATCTCTAATGCAATCAGCCACTGCCTGTCCAATAGATAGATGTGCAACCTAACTTCTTATACTACCACTGCTACCATTACTGGTTAGCTTATTCTTATGGACGTTTGCGTCTGTGGAGATGACAGATATATAGATGGTAGGTGCCGCATGCATGTTGGTGCCGATTCACTGCTGCCCATACTAACCTTCAATGCAACAGAAAAACCAATTTGGTCGCTGTCGTTCCTTTATCTTGGCAACTCTTTCAGATATATAAGCCACTTAGACTCCTGGATGCTTCTATAATTGATTGAAGTCAAACAGAACTTGGCTTTGTACACTTTTTAGAACCAGGAGAGATTAGTACCGAGTGAATCAATTGCCAGATGAATTTCCGGTTGGCGCCACATATTATTAATAAGGCCTCCCTAGTAATTACACCAAGGTTGTCACCTACAATGAGCCTTCCATTACTCCACACTCTCCAAGCTCGTCCATTTAGCGCAGTTACAAGAAAAACAATGTCCAGCTCCCACAACCTCGACTTTCAGGACTCGAATTATGAGAAGCTCACCGGGCCGTATTTGAAGCTCTATTCTTTGGGTACCCCTAACGGGCAGAAAGTGACTACCTTCTTGGAACTACTCGGGCTCAAGTACCACTATAGACGCGTTGACATCGCTACCAACATCCAGAAGGAACCATGGTTCCTTGCTCTCAACCCTAATGGGAGAATTCCAACCTTGTCTGACGTTGATGCCAATGGTGAGCAAACTGTCTTGTTTGAGACAGGAGCAATCTTGTTATATCTAGGCGAGACATATGACAAGGAACGCAAGTACTATCACCCTGTCGGCTCCAAATACTACTGGGACCAGATCAAGTGGCTGACTTTCCAAGTTGCGTCTCACGCACCTTACCAGGGTCAAGCTAATCATTTCCAAAAGTTCGCTAAAGAGAAGATCCCGTATGCAATTGAGCGATACAAGAGCGAGACAGAACGTGTCTTTGGTGTGTTTGAGTTGAGACTAAAGGAGAACAACGGCTGGTTGGTCGGTGATCACCTGAACATTGCTGATATTGCAGCTTATCCGTGGGTCAGAATCTACAAATTCAATGATATTGATATTGGCCAATTTCCTCTCCTAGCGGCCTGGTTGGACAAGCTGGAGGCTAACCCAGTGATTGCTAAGGGCGTCAATGTGGACAACAAACTAAATCCAAACGCAAATGCACCAAGTGAAGAGTAGATTTGGAGAACAAATTAAGACTCTATGGAAGATCAATACCTAAATGTAACAGAAATTTTTTAGTTAAGACTTTGATTTAGATCCTCTTAGAGAGTTGCGGCTGTAACTATTCTCGAGCAGATAATGTGCTCATCATTCGTAATGGTTGGTGACAATAAAAAATGACGATTTTACGCACTGCCAAAATTGTGGAACCCAGCTGAAGTCCACACAATCCCATATAGTCACCGATCTTTATTTGCGCAAATTAAAAGTGCACATATAAAAAGCCCACTACCTCTGCTCCCATATGATATCGAAGATCATCTTCTTAGTCATAGTCACTGTATTGTATCAAAAGTTTTACGCAATGTCCTCCGAACTCCCAAAAGTTTCGCTTCCTCAGTTGGATTATGCCTACAATGCCCTAGAGCCTTACATTTCTGGTGAAATCAACCAAATCCACCACCAGAAGCACCACCAGACGTACGTTAACGGTTACAACACTGCAATTGAGCAACTTGCACACGCTTCTGCAGCCGGTGATGTCCTCAAGACGATTGAGCTCCAGGCACAGATCAAGTTTCATGGAGGTGGCTTCAGAAACCACAACTTGTTCTGGAAGAGTTTGGCCCCTAAGTCGCAAGGCGGTGGGCAGTACCCAACTGGGCCGCTTTTGGACAAGATAAACACCCAATATGGCTCAATTGACAGTTTGATTTCGTTGACAAACACAAAATTGGCTGGTATCCAAGGTTCAGGCTGGGCTTGGATCGTTAAGAGTAAGGAGAATGGTTCTGTTGAGGTCGTTACTACTGCCAACCAGGACACTGTTGGCCCGAAGTATGTTCCTTTGGTTGCTATCGATGCTTGGGAACACGCTTACTACTTGCAATACCAGAATGTCAAGCTTGATTACTTCAAGGCTATCTGGAACGTTATCAGTTGGAAGGAAGCAGAGAGAAGGTTCGCTGAGAACTGAAACATACGCAAAAGGTGTTCTGGGTATTTGTAACACTTTATTGAATTAGCTGTAACATTCATACGGACATTTTGTAGACATTCCTACATTTGTGATAGTTCCCAGTAGTCAATTGGCCGTTATTTCTGCTTATCCAGAGATAACTTGTAGGAGAAAGGGGCGTAGAACGGGTAAGATGATGGAATATAAAACAGTCGGTATGGGCCACACTGCTTTTATATGACGTGCTTAGGTAATAGGTTATGGTACAGCCACTTCCTTGCGATGATGGCATGGAACACTTCTAAAACAAACCACAAACAAGTGACAGATTGCATGCTATTCGCATCACAGTATAAAGTGCCGTGAGCTAACCAAAGAATGACATGTACGATGTCCCACTACCTGAGAGCGAATTGATGTCCACAATATTGAAAGGATTGAGTTTCCTGTTTGTTCCTAACAATAAAGCCAAAATTACTGCAATAAGACAGAAGCTTGCCAGGGCCAATGGTGCTGTTGTTAATTCAAGGTTTCGTGAAAAAATAACCACTCATGTGCTGGTGGATACCATGATTATGCGTAGCCCCAAGCAGATACTGAAGGCTATGGGTGTTTCTACGAGAAAGGACTTTGCTGGTGTGCCTGTCTTGGAGCAGGCATGGTTGCTGGACTCTGTGGCGCAGAGGAGGATCAACCCAGTCGAAGATTATGAGATTGATATTCCTGATGATATTGACACTTCGGCTAAACCCGCAAGAAAGAAACAGAAAGTTGCTCCATCAAGTCCCGTTTCCAAGGCTCAGATTATGGATGATAGCATCAACACCTTGACCCTCAGTGGTGAAAATCCAAATGAGAGGACGATGAAGTTGTTGAAAGAGATGGCAGAAGAGTCTCAAACGAGAAACGATACATTCAGAGCCAGGGCATATAGAAATGCAGTCGATACGTTGTCTAAGACGTCGAAGTACATCAGGACTGAAGAGGAGGCGATGAAACTACCTGGAATCGGGAAATCTATTGCAGCAAAAATTGAGGAGATTGTTGATACCCATGGACTTGAAAAGCTAGATCAAATGAAGCATTCTGAGGTGTCCAAATTGATCAGACTCTTTAAAGGAATTTATGGCGTTGGTAACGTGTTTGCTCAGAAATGGATCAGTGAGGGCAACAGAACATTGCAAGACATCAAAGCAAGGGGTGACCTAACACATAATCAGGTGTACGGTTTGAAGTACTATGAGGACTGGAACCTTCGTATCCCAAGAGAGGAGTGCACTGCCCATAAGCAATACTTGGAGAGCATTGCCAGGGAAATCGACCCAGGTGTTGAGCTCACTATTGGCGGCAGTTACAGACGTGGTGCTAATACATGTGGGGACATAGACTTCATCTTCACTAAACCAGACGCTGAGGCTGAAGAACTCCGTTCGTTTTTGGATAAGCTGCTAGTGAGGATTGAGCACACTGGGTACCATAAGTGTTCATTGAGTATTGGATCAAGCAGCAAATGGCTAGGTGGGTGTGCTTTGACACCCGAATTTTTGAAAATTATTGGGAAGGGTCCAGAATGGGGACGCTGCCGTCGTATAGACTTCCTGCTTGTCCCATGGGAAGAGAAGGGCGCAGCATTTATCTACTTCACAGGTTGCGACGAGTTCAACAAGAAGATTAGACTTAGGGCACATAAAAGAGGAATGAGCCTGAACGAAAAAGGACTGTTCAAAAAATGGAGAGATGAGGTAACAGGTGAGGTAAAGAAGGAGCTTCTAGAAGGCTTTAGTGAAGAGAAGATCTTTGAGATTCTTGGTGTCAAGTGGAGAGAACCTACAGAGAGAAACATTGGCCAGTATGACAATATTGGGGCCCAAGCGAGAAAACTAGGTGTTGGAGCCAAGAATCCATAAAGTGTTATCACTAAAATAGGTGGCTGCTTGAACACCACACAGGATGTGACAAGAAGACTGGAAAACAATCAAGAAGACAAGTACTGTAGGTTATCTAATCTCAACTTTTACCAGATAGGGCAATCCCCGTAACCCTTAGCTCACTTTCCTGGGATCCATCAAATCATCGAACGTACCACTGGTCTGTTGAGAGACTACGCGCGGAGTGGTCGATCATGGAATGGTGTCAAGTGCACAGATAAGCCTATGGATCGATAGATCTTGGTTACGGCGTAATCAACTTGCCTCAACGACTTCCTCTTTTTGCATAAAAAGTTCCGTACTTGTGTTCTGCGGAGAAACGAAGAAGAATCGCGCGTATTCTACCTTCCTATTTCGGACAAGACTGATAACTGACCCAAATTTGAAAGTGCATACACCAAAAATCAGGCAAGTGGGTCTGTGGGTTGCGTTTGCAGTATAAAACCTCAGTCAAGTCACCTATCCAAAAACATATACCAAAAGATTCAAAGTTCACCCAACTATGTCAGACATGAAAGTTAGTCCATCAACGAGCAACGCACAAGAGACAGATCCGGAAAGGTACGGCCAAGTCACAGCGGTGGATGAGGCTGCACTAGAGTTGGAACAGCTCGGGTATAAGCAGGAGTTGAAGAGAACCCATACCATCTGGACCCTTGTCGCATTTGGTATCGTGACTCTGACACCAGCGACTGCCATCTCTAACACTTTACAACTTCCGATGCTCTATGGTGGTCCTCAGGCCCTTATCTGGGGTTACATCATCGTCTCTGTCTTCACCATGATCGTTGCGACTTCCCTTGCTGAGATCGCCGCTGCCTTTCCTCCAACATCTGGTGGTATGTTGTCCTGGGCCTATTTGCTTCCTAAGTCCAAGAAGGTCAAGATTATTGCCAGTTGGTACACTGGTTACTTTAACATCTTCGCGCAGATTGCCTTCGCTGCTAGTGCCGCTTTCCAAGGTACTGTCATGATTATTGGTGTCGCAGTCTTGAATAATCCAAACTATGTCCCAGAACGTTTCCACTATGTGCTTGTGTCCATGGGTTTCATCTTCATGTTCACAGCGAGTAACATCTTTGCCAGTAAATACCATGCTGACTGGACTAAGTTCTTGTTAGTTTTCAATGTTGGAACTATTGTCGCTACCATGATTGTCCTGCTAGTCACCACTCCGGCCAGACGTGATGCAAAGTTTATCTTCACTGAATTCACCAACTTTTCAGGCTTCTCGTCTCACGGTTATGTCTTCATTTTGGGTATGTTGCAATCAGCTTATACTTTCACTGGTTACGACTCTGTCACCCATTTGGCTGAAGAAGTTGATACTGGCAAAAAGGTGAAGCACAACATTGTTCCAAAGGCGTTGGTCACAGTCGTGGGTACTTGTATTATCTACGGGTTTGTATTCGTCATTTGTGTGTGTGCTTCTATTGGAGATATCAACTCTCTTATCGAGTCACCAACTGGGTCTGCCTTTATTCAGCTATTGTTGGACTGCACTAATAACATTGGCGCCACCTCGTTCTTTTCCTTGGTCCCTGCCATCATTGCCCTATTTGCAGCTGAGACAATGACTTTGGTAAACTCTAGAACCATTTACTCTTTTGCCAGAGATGGTGCCTTCATCTTCCCACAGTACTTTGCCACTGTGTCTCAAAAGTGGGATGTCCCTATCCCAGCTTTGTTGTTTTCCATGGTCATCCAATGCATCATTGTTATTCTCTATCTATCTTCAGATGTTGTCTTCAACACTATTCTATCATTGACTACAATTGGTCACGAAGTGGCCTACTTGATTCCAATCGCATGCATGTTGTTTGGTGGTAGATCTAGACTCACAAACAACAGAGCTTGGAACCTCGGCATCTGGGGTGTCGTCATAAATGTGATCTCCTTCTTTTGGTTGATCTTCATTTCGATCACCATGTTCTTCCCAACTGTTAATCCAGTTGATGCTGGTAACATGAACTACACCATCATCATTGTTGCTATTGTCATGTTCTACTCCACTGCCTGTTACTACTTCCAGGGTCGCAAGACCTACAAAGGTCCAACTGATGTGCTGGAGTTTGACGAGAGCCCGGAAACCCTTGAGCTTGATAATGTCCAGTTCGAAGTCGGTACTTCTGGAAAGAACTAGTCCCACAGCCGTCAGTAATAACTTTATAACTTGCTTTTTAATTTGATTTGTATCTGTGTTTTTGACACTCTGTAGCTATTAACCTTCTACTGGACATATGTCTCCTTCAACTTACTAAAGAGTGTTATAATGAATAGATAAATAGATAGGTCAATAAATAAGATAATAAATAGGTTGCTGGTATGAGTCACTGTGCTCATTTGGATGGGTCATTCTTCTGGTATCCATAATACCCCTTAACACTTCCATGAGTGTCGAGCATTTGCATGTATCTTTCTGCCAACTCTCTGCAGTCTTCAAAGTGATTGACCCCATGGTGTCTGTAGCACTTCTCCAGTGCCTTACGCACGGTCTTGAGTGCGCTTATACGGATCCATTGCTCCCTAACGAGTGACTCTTGGGCCTTCTTTAAGTCTGTGTAGTTGTCATAATCAATCGTGTCAAAAGACACCAGTTCGTTTCTCTTGTGTTCTGAAAGACTGGTCAGTAAACCGTTCGGTGTAAAACAACCCATTCCTATACCTACCAGGCATTGGGTGTTCAGTTTGGCGTTGATTCTATCAAGTTAAACACCACAATGAAGAATGGGAAGGTGATCGATTTCAATTTTTGGAAACATGGAACATTGGAGCAGTAAGACTGTTTGTGATTACTAAGCTCTTAGTCATTTTTGGAAAGCATGGATCTGAGGACATTTCGCCGCCTCTGGGCAACGTTTAGCCCGAAGTTCAATTGATCTAGTACACTTCCCGAGCCAAGTATTTATCTAGTAGGTGATTAGAAATTACAAGGACGTTTTCACTCCACTTTTACTTCTGTTCGAGCTTTAGTTCGTTCTGTGCTCTCAGAAAACCAAGGTAGATCAACCTCGGAAGTTTACGCGACCAACATAAAAACAAACAGGATGGTAAAAGGAACTTCTTCTCAATTGCTAGACAGCTTTCATTCTTCCACTCCTAATACTTCGCTAGCCTAAGCTACGCCATGTCAGCTAAAGCAGTTCCCATCCTGGCACTAAATGCCAAGTACATTTCGTACGCCCACACCATCTGCGCGGCGTCTGCTTTCCTCGCTGCATTAGCTGTGGGTGTGTCCTTACATTACTACAAGATTGTTGAGAATGCACATTATGGCTATCCTGACGAGTGGTTCCCTAGCGTGAGTGCCACTATTGGTGACAGATATCCAGAAAGATCTATCTTCCAGATTTTGATTGCACTGACTTCAGGGCCTAGATTCTTGTTGTTGATTCTCACATACATCAGACTCTATTCTCCTGAGAGGGCCACGCTTTCTCTTGTTGGTGTGATCTCTGGTGTTGTCAGAACTGTTACCTGTGGTGGCTGGGTCTACATTACCTCTACTGATGACCACGACGCGCATGACGTCTTTATGATTAGTTACATTGTGTTGACCATCCCTTGGGAATACTATGTCACAACATGTACCCCAAAGAGAACCAGTTTGAGAAAGTACAGATTCTACACCTCAGTTGCATTCTTTGGAACCCTCCTACCATTAGTTTACTACTTTATTCAGCACAAGGTCCACAGAGTTGCAGGTTCGTACTCGGTCTATGCTTACTTTGAATGGTCACTGATAATTTTGGATGTGTTGTTTGACTCCTGGACTGCTGTTGATTTTCAAGACATTACCATCAACTTAACCACAAGTAAGGGTTTGAGTTTCACTGTTGTTGAGACCGAATCATCCACTGCTGCGGATGCAGCTAGATTGAAGCCAAGATCCAAGGATGACGTCCCAATGTTGGAAATTGTCGTCAACATTCTCAATGCTTTCATCTTCTGGTCGGTAGTTACCTCCTTGCTATTGGTTATCTGGTACTTTCCATTGTGGAACATGGGTATCTCTGGCTTTGAGCTGACAATTTTGTCCTTCTTGTTATCCTTCGTGTTGTTGGTGCCTCCAATAAAGAAGCTTTACACTAGGTATCCTCAAATCACAAGAGCTCTCACTGTTTTATTTGGTGTTGGTTCGTATGCCATTGATGATCAGAACACTAGACTGCTATCGATTGCCATTGGGTCTGCATTTGCTTCTATCTCCCTAGCCAATGAGGTAAGCACACACGGTGCAAACTCCGTGAGATCCAAGTACTATGCAACCACCTTCACTCTTGGTTTGATACTGTCCTCCATTGCCAAGTACTACAACTACACCAACAATCCAATTTGGCCAATCATGCACGCAGAAAACGGTGGCTGGAACAAGACTGGTGTTGTTGTCGGTTTGGTGGCTGCCCTGTTGACTGCTAGACAAGTCACTCCAGCTCTTGTCACTAAGACTGAGAAGCCTTCTTTATTCAAAACTGGTGTTGGTCTAGGTGCTCTAATCTTCTCCCTGCATGCAATGGTTACAGACTCCTCCACTATTATTACCTGGGTTTGGGATGGATACCCTATCCACGGCCCGGTTCCTGTTCCACATGGTGCTTTGACAATTGCTGTCACTTTGGCAGGCGCCTATCTTGGTTTGACCAGAGATGACATTGTCAGTGCAAGAACATTCATCTTTGGATCTGTCTCTGCAGCCATCCTATACCTATTCCATGGTTGGATTGGGTACTTTGGAGGTCTGGGTTATGCTCTCTTCTTGACCGCGGTTGTTCCAGCATACTTCCAAAGGGCGTCCCAATTCAATCCAGGCTTGGTGTTTACCATCTCTGCATTCACTCACATCATCTTGATGCTGGCTCATGTATGGATTGTTGCATATGCATTTGTTCCGGCGGGTTGGTTGTTAAGGGAAAGAACTGATATTGTTCTTGGTGTCTCCACTGCTCTTGTTGGACTGGGCTTGACCCCATTCCAAGCAACTCCTTTGGTTGACACCATCAGACTGAACATTGGTGTGTCCCTCCATAAGATTAAGAAGGTGATTGTTACCCTCACTCTAGTTATCGTTTTTATCTCATACATCCGCTTCCCACTGGAGGACCCAAAGCCATACCACCCAGAGTCCAAGCTGTTTACTGCTGGTATCTGGACGATTCACTTCGGTCTTGACAATGACATGTGGGCCAGCGAGGGCCGTATGAGAGACTTGATTCGTGACTTGGAACTGGATGTCGTTGGTCTTCTGGAATCTGACACTCAGAGAATCATAATGGGTAACAGGGACCTAACACAGCAATTGGCTGAGGAATTGAACATGTACGCTGATTTTGGCCCAGGTCCAAACAAGCACACTTGGGGTTGTGCGCTGTTGTCCAAGTTCCCAATTTTGAACTCAACGCATCATTTGTTACCATCTCCTGTCGGTGAGTTGGCTCCTGCGATCCATGCAACCTTGGATGTGTATGGTGAGTTGGTGGATGTTGTGGTGTTCCACAGCGGTCAAGAGGAAGATGTCGAAGATAGATTATTGCAGAGTCTTGGTGTCAGAGACATTATGGGTTCAAGTGATAGACCGATGGTGTTGCTGAGTTACTTGGTGACGAAGCCATTGGAGGGCAATTACAACAACTACGTTAGTGAAGAGAGTGGCATGTCTGATGTGGATGCGTCCGACTGGGACAGATGGTGCGAGTACATCTTGTACAAGCATTTAAAGAGAACTGGTTATGCCAGAATCAGCAGAGGTACCATCACCGATACTGAGGTCCAAGCCGCCAAGTTTGTCGTTGGAAGCCGTGATGAGAGAGACCTGTACTCCCAAGAGAGAATTTCGGAGGTGGAGGTGCCTCTGGATATGAGATTCCCACCCATGTTTTACGGGGATGGTGTCAGAGGCCATGCATTCCATGTGTTTGATGAGCCTAGATACTTTAGCTAGGGTGTGTTCATTTTAGCTATAGACATTAATGGTTGACCCTTTCTGTATCTCCTAAGATGTATGTAGTTGACACAAAGTTGAATCATGTGCCTTGAAAGCGATGGTGCCGAGATCAATAATAAGACAGCAATATCGTGGGGGAGTGGGGGAGGGGGTATACCTTATAATAATTCCTGCATAGAGCGGATCCATCCAACGGTCGGCTGTTGAAGGCTAACCACCAGCCACACCACAAATCCTTGGGTTGTTTCTGCATTTAAGATTGTGCCAGGGCCCTAGGGTCCCGGTGCTGCGGCGACCAGACAACGGTGCGGGTGAAAAATCTGGGGCTGATCACGTCTCGGTTGAAAGAAAGTGATCAAGAGAGCCCTCGGCCGCGATGGGGGTGCCACAGCAGCAGATCTTGGTGCGTATTTTGACCAATAGTAGTGCTGATGGACTTGAAGCTCTGTATGAATTGTATAAAGGAGCTGCTCCCTTCAGCTCAGTATGCAGTAGCCGTAACAACGGGTTTATTGTTTACTTCTCTTCGCACTCCGACGCGAAACGTTACTCAAGCTGTCACAATTCGCGCCTCATCTGATTGACCAATTGGAAGCCTGTCGAAACGTCCCAAGTGACCATCGGAACTCGGAACCGAGCAGCCAGTTTTTAGAGGGAAAAAAAGAAAATGAGCTTGCAAAATTGCCATTAGCATCCGGAGGGAAGAAAGCCCAGGCAGCAGCTCCTGCCCCACCATGACAAGAGCAGGCCGTGATCGGAGCTTTATTTTTCACGATTGGACCCACACGACCTACACTGACGTCGTAGCGTGAAGGGTCTCAGCAGCCACTGTGCAGTTGTGCGGTCTGGGGTAACTCCTCCTTTTGCCCCTCGTAGTGTCACCGCCAGTATCCAAACTCTCTTCCGTTGGCGGATCCATGCTTCCAGTTATTCCGCAAGGGCAGCCCCTCCGCCTGGCAGTTGCCCCTCGGTGGGAACTGTCCCACCTGTGGCCCTACCTATTTGTGCCTAGTGCTCAGAAATTTAAAATTTTCAGAAAATCGGTCTCCTGTGTGGCTCGAACCAGGCACAGTGAGCATGACCTTTGTTGTCTGGTATAAATTCCCAGCCAATTCGCCCACAATTTCGTCTGCTTTCTTCCTTCTCTTCCTTTCTTTCCCAGTCTAGACCAACAACAACAGTAACACAATCGAAATGTCCCTCAGACTAGCACAGTCACTAAGAACCAATGCCCTTCTTAAGAACAAGGGTCTCAACCTAATGGCCGCCAGAGGCTACGCTGAGAAGACGTTGAAGCAGAGATTTGCTGAGCTCATTCCAGAGAAGGTTGAACAAATCAAGTCCTTGAAGAAGGAGTACGGCCAAACCGTGATTGGTGAGGTTACCCTAGAGCAAGCCTACGGTGGTATGAGAGGAATTAAGGGTTTGGTTTGGGAAGGTTCCGTTTTGGACCCAGTTGAAGGTATCAGATTCAGAGGCAGAACCATTCCAGACATCCAGAAGGAGTTGCCAAAGGCCGAAGGTGGTGATGAGCCATTGCCAGAAGCTTTGTTCTGGCTACTGTTAACTGGTGAAGTCCCAACCGAGGGCCAAACCAAGGCCTTGTCTGCCGAATTGGCAGCCAGATCACAATTGCCAAAGCACGTTGAGGAATTGATTGACCGCTCCCCATCCAACTTGCACCCAATGGCCCAATTCTCCATTGCCGTCACCGCCTTGGAGTCTGAGTCCGCCTTCGCTAAGGCCTACGCCTCTGGTGTCAACAAGAAGGACTACTGGAACTACACTTACGAGGACTCCTTGGACCTATTGGCCAAATTGCCAAACATTGCTGCCAGAATCTACCAAAACGTGTTCAAGGATGGTAAGGTTCCAGCTCTATCCAAGGATGCCGATTACGGTAAGAACTTGGCCAACTTGCTAGGCTACGGTTCTAACCCAGAGTTTGTTGAGTTGATGAGATTGTACTTGACTATTCACTCCGACCACGAGGGTGGTAACGTCTCTGCCCACACTACCCACTTGGTTGGTTCCGCATTGTCCTCTCCATTCTTGTCCTTCGCTGCTGGTTTGAACGGTTTGGCTGGTCCACTACACGGCCGTGCTAACCAAGAAGTTTTGGAGTGGTTGTTTAAGTTGAAGCAAGAGGTTAAGGGTGACTACTCTATTGAGACCATCGAGAAATACTTGTGGGACACCTTGAACGCCGGTAGAGTCGTTCCAGGTTACGGTCACGCCGTTTTGAGACAGACCGACCCAAGATACACTGCTCAAAGAGAGTTTGCCCTAAAGCACTTGCCAGACTTCGACCTATTCAAGTTGGTTTCCGCCATCTACGAGGTTGCTCCAAAGGTGTTGACCAAGCACGGTAAGACCAAGAACCCATGGCCAAATGTGGACTCCCACTCTGGTGTCCTATTGCAGTACTATGGCTTGACCGAGGAGTCTTTCTACACAGTCTTGTTTGGTGTCTCCAGAGCCTTTGGTGTCTTACCACAATTGATCATTGACCGTGCTGTTGGTGCTCCAATTGAGAGACCAAAGTCCTTCTCCACTGAGAAGTACTTGGAGCTAGTCAAGGGTTTGAGCAACAAGTAAGTCTGACGCATTCTTACTTTTGATGACCTTATGATTCACTGAATATTTATTCCTGTTAACTTTCTATTTCTGTATATTTCTTTGTTGACTTGTGTAATAGAATGTACATACCGATAAGAGATACAAGCTTGTTGTTCATTGTATTTGTGTTTTGTACTTCTCCTCTATTGTCAAATATGTCGATGATCTGCTCTTATCGAATCGAGTGATTGGAGTTGCAGAATAAAAGTTACTGATATCTTATTTAAGGCAAGTGATGAGTTCGGCCAACGTGGAACCAAAATCTACCATGAAAGTTTGCGAACAGCCACCAATACGAAGGAGGAGACTCTCAATAAAGACGCACCAGCTAGAGGATGGGGTTTTACGCCTAAGTGGATTGGTCTCCCTACACAAAGGTATCAGTTAACCGGGCGAAACACACTTCGGAACCATGTTATATGAGGGAGACAAAACTGCAAGACGCACCACAAGTATGTTCTTCACTGCAAGAGTATTCAAAACTAGAAGTTCGTGGATACATACTATACAAGAGTTTCAGGCAGTCCAGCTCAAACCACTCACCGTGAAGAAAGTGAAATGAAGTAGTATCGCTATCAAACACAGCTCAAATCAAAATACGATGGCTATATAATCAATATTAGTCCGATATACAAGACTAAGTATGTCAGCAGTTTACGAGGTTGGTTCCGGCTATAGTTGAATTCTATACCACAATACACAAATTTTTACCACAGGACGGACGCATTGCGCTCAACCTTCAGCAAGATCTTTCAAGCCCAGATCATCACGTCTCTTCTTTTCTCTTTTCTCATCCCTCAAAGTTAAAAACAGAGTCAGGACTGCAACTACCAGGCCAAAAGCAGAAAGACAGGCAATGTAAGTGAACCCTTTGAAAAATCTTGGAGCATCGTTCTGGTTAAACACAAGCAATGGTGTCCATGCACCCGTCACGTATGCCAGTGTGTTAGTACACACAACCACAAAGTTTCTCTTCATGTCATCCTGAGCCAAGACCCTGTTCACCCAGGAAAAGATCAGTGGCTGTCCAGAAGCCAAGGGGATCGAAAAACCAAAGTACGCAAACCAATGCAGACCTATAGGGATGTGCCATACAGATAACACGGCACAACTAAAGATGATGGAGGTGAACATGAAAAACAGGAAAAAGGAGTTCAACCTCCCCTTGAAGTAGTCGTTGGTGTAGGCGACAAACACGGCGTACGCAATACCACCACCAGAGACGGCAGTTGGGTAAATATTGTACTGGTATGGAGCCAGCTTCAGATCCATCTTCATCCAAAGTTGGAAAGACTGCGAAGACTGCGGTTGTGCAGAGTTGTTGAAAGCAAGGAAAAGCAATGGGAAGACGTAAATGTGCCATGTGTTGAAGAAAGACTTTATTTTGGCCCAGCTATACTTCTCTCTAATGTTCAGCTGTGCACCAATTCTTCTTCTTCTTTCAAGAGCGACTCTCTTGTCATCCTCAGTGAAGTAGAAAGCTGTAGTTGTAGATGGAGTGTTTGGATCTAAGAACAGGGTCAAGAATGCAATTGGAATAGAGATGACAAAATCTATAACGAACATCCATTGAAACGGCTGTAGGTGGTTTTTGGCCCATGCTGAGCTCAAGATACTCTGTTGTAATGGACCAGAAATCAAACCAGCAGCAGTACCTGCACACGCAAAGTAAGTCGATCTCTTGGTCAGCTCCTTCTTGGAGTACCATGAGCCAATCAAATACTCCAAACCGGGAAAGTAACCACTCTCAGTCAAACCCAAAAAGAATCTCAGCGCGTACAAGCCAGATATGTTCTTGGGAACAATCATCAGGATGGTTAGGAATGCCCATGTGAACTCCAAACCTGCCAAGTAGTAACGGGCAGAGATTCTGTGCAAGATCAAATTCGATGGGATCTGTCCAATAACGTACCCGACAGTCCACAATGTGTTCAGGTAGTTGTACTGGTTACCACTCATGTGGTAGTGCTCCTTCATACCATTGATATAGGCAGTACCAACATTTGTCTGGTTCAAATTCTTCAAGAAGTAACCAGAACAAGCAGACAGTAGCAGACAAAAGTCCAACTTCAACATGAAGGTTCTCTCCTTTGGGTGCTTATCAATAGGGTCCCAGAAGAAGATTCCGGCCTTGTACCACCATTTGTTTCTTCTCTCCTGCTCCTTTTCTGTCAAATCGACAGTAAGATCAATATATGGCTCATCAACACGGTGCTTGAAGCCGTTGACGTACAAACTCTCGTCATCAGAACTGGTGCGGACATCATGTGACACTGGATTCTTCACGTCGATAGAAAGTAGATCATCGGACATTGTGGTGAAAGCTTGAGGATACAGTACCCAAGACAAAACAATACCTGTAGGTAGATGCCATCAAAAGAGATATTTATCTATCCTCACATTAGTGTGGGTATGTGCGTGTGAGGTGTGTGAGGTGTGTGAAGTGTGCAAAAATCGCCGTCTTTCACCTAATCAGCCACCACACTAGCACGAAGCTTTCAAATTAAACCGGGACCTGTCTCGATTCCCTTATCCAGCATCTGGATCTGTCATAAAGACACCTGAGACACCTGTCCAGTGTGGAATGCCACATTTTCACATTTTCTTATGCCACATTTTCATAATGCCACAATCTGGACCCTGAATTCCGTTGATGGAACGATTCGAGCTGTCGTCTCCATACAAACAGTCTAAAATGGTGTGCTCGGGGTTGTGGGCGATATGCTGAGCACTGGACTAAACAACTGGTTCATTTTTTGCCTAGGCTCGCCTGCAACGTTTGTCTTGACTTGCAGGCTTGTTGTTGAGCCTGCTGTTGCCCAGAAAGTGTCGCTCTCAGTAGACACTCCTTCTTGGCTCTGGTCACCATATTGCACCTTGACATAATTGAGTTGTGAGTTGGAAGAGGTGTGTGATACTGGTAATTAGCCAAGATGACGCACACACAGTGGTGGTCAAGTGCGCCCCACCAGCTCTGTGCCCCGCCATCTCTGCGCAACAAGCCACACCGTTGAACTTTCCTCTTTGGGAAAGACTGGCGAAATCAAACCTTCCTGCTTCCAACCAGCAAGGCAATACGCATAGCTGGAGTCTCTCTAGTTTTCGTCAGTAGATGGCTCAAACAAACCAAAGCTTGTCCTCTCTGCGAGCCTTATTTAGGCGAGAAAACACGATCGGGGTCGTCAGTGTTGTGGCGGGTGACAGTATACCACGGCTAAAGAAGAAAAAACACATGATGACATCTGGCATTGCGCTTTTGCGTCAACGTCCCAGTTTTGCACTAACTACTAAACTCTTTTCTCTCCTGGGAGAATAGAAGATTGATACGATCAATACTGCTGAACTATTGCATAAATTGTATTGACTCTCCACAATTCGGACTCCTGACTTCCTGATTGGTGAACCAAGCAGTTTCGTGCCCAATAGTCAGTCACTGGATAGTCCCTGGCTCATTTGACCATGACCCTGTTAACTCTGCAGTGATCCTCACTAAAACTGAGTGTGTAACTATGTTTCTACCATCTAGAAAGTACGTGTATTAGATGCAGGCTTGGGAGTTGAAGCAAGTGGCTGCCGCAAAGGGCTGTGAAGAGCAGGTTGTAACGATGATGTCAATGTCAATTGATGGTTCTATCATATGGTGTGTGTGACTCGGGTTGTCATCGGTTACTCCTTATACCCTGATGTTGTTCAATGGTGGTTGTTTTCTCTACATTATGGCCGATGCTCGGCCTGTTTTGCATACCTCTTGTGTGTAGATATACACATTGGCTAGGGAAAGGATTACAGAAGGCATCCTTCGTAGTACCAGGCACTGCATGAATGCATTATTGGAGCACTAGCATGAAGTTAACTAAACTTGAATGGAGCTTCATCAACTCTTAGGCTTGGAAGCCCTCTGGAAGGTGCATTACCTACAGGTGGAAACGCATCGCCACCACCCGTCCTTCTCCATATCGTGCTGGCTCCAGTGCCATGAGGTGTGGGGAGTGCATTTTCTCTGCCCACAGGGAGAGGCAATGTGTTATGGAACTGTGTTGGTGGAGGTGGGGGTGGAAAGAAGAACTGTTGCGGTTGTTGCGGTAGAGGAGTCTGCTGCTGCGGCGGCTGGAGTGCCTGCTGTATAACCGACGATGTCGGTGGAAATTGCATGTATACTGGCTGTTGGTACGTGGAAAGCGGTTGCTGCTCCTGCTGGTACCCCGGCTGATAGTAGTAAGGTTTCATTCCCAAGTCGCTGTTGCTATTATTATTAAACTGTTGAAGCGCTGTGCTTCCATTCTCCAATTGTGCATTGACCAAGTCAGTCATTGTTGGCACGACTCCCTCTGCCAACAGTGCGGATTTCTTGAGGGGTTGCTCCATGTACTTGTAGTTGGCCTCCTCGACGTGTATCTGGACAGACTCAGGATCTGTGCAGCGCAAAAGAGCAAGATCGTTGGAGATCTCAGTCTCAGTGGCGGTGGTTACCAACGCGGTGTCGTCAGCAATGCGAGGAATCTTGACACGTTCCAGGATTTTGGTCCGTGTGAGTTGGAACATAGTCTTGTCTTTGCGTTCAGCAACTTTTCGCACTGACCGTCTAAACCTCTGCTCTCGATCGGCAAGTTTAGCGTACTTGTTCAGGTTCAGATAATCTGCCTCAAGCTCAAATCTCTTCCTTGATAGCCCGCGTCTCTTCTCTTGTCTCAGACGAATTCTACCTTGTTTGTATCTCTGCCATATCAGCTCAACTTCTCCACGACTGGAATCCTCAATCAACTTGGCCTCATAGTCAAATTTGGCTCTCAGGGTATCCAGCTCATTCTGATACTCGCCAACTAAAAACTTAAAAGTCTCAGGAAACACTCCCAGTTCGTTGAGCTCAGGCGATACTGGGATCTGTGGTAGGTCGTCCCTTTTCGTGTTCTTTTTCTGCGATACTGTAGAGCCAAGGGTGATGGGGGTAGGGGTCTCATGTTCAGCAGTGGTTTCGTACCTGTGAAAGTCTCGACGAAGCTGGTTCTGAGCATCATTGATCTTACTAATAAGTACATCGACCCTTTTAATCCGAGCAGTGGCCAGTTGTTTGGACAGAAGCTTGTAGTCAATCTGGAGCTTCTTCTGGAGGAGCTCAATCTCTCCAACATCGTCCAGCGACTCCATCTGCGTTAGCAGAGCCTCAACTTCTGCAGGTGGAATGGGTAGAGGGACCATATCAACTGCTGAATCTGTCTTAGACTGTTTCTTCGGACCCATCTTGCACTGCTAATTTTGGTTTACTGCGTTGGTTCTTTGAAGGCAGGATTTTAGACAGCGACGCAACCACGACTCCACATCAAGAAATTTTTCGCGAAATGAAAACACAGTGAAAGCTTCGCGAAATCGTGCAAAAACTTTTTATTGTACCTTGACAGCAGCGTACAGACCACCACAAGACTCTACAAAGTATGGACGACACGCAGCTTGTGAAGCAGTATTTGAAGGCATTCAGCCAGTCAGTGAGACAACTGCAGGATCCACTACACACTGTGCTTACGACGCCGTTGACTGAGCAACTCAACGAAACCACTTCTCCACATGCCACCATCAAACTGGCCAATGGGTCAGCGTATCTGCTCGTGTCGTTGTGCTTCGCTTATCTCAAATCGCAAGGTGTGGACACTTCAAAGCATCCAATCATGGCTGATCTGAACAGAGTCAAGAGCTACATGAAGAGATTGACAGACTTGGAAAAGAAGCAAAGTGAAAAGGTGCAGAATGACGATGAGGAGACAACAAGGGCAAAAGAGTTCATTAAGAATGCACTGGGACAATCTACCGTGATCACTGGGGAAGTCGGAGCTGCCGTCTCGTTTAAGGGTACGCATACCAAGTTTGATGAGAATCATGACGGTAAGAAGGCTGATAGAATTGATGTAGCGAAAGTTGTTGGGAACAAGATAAGGCAGGATAAGAAGAAGGTATCTAAAGATAAGAAGAAGGACAAGAACGGTAAGGTTGCTAAATAAGACTTGCATTCTTACTTCGGCTAGCCAATGGGATCTGTCTACATAAACGTCCCATCATGGGATCACTACTTACAACCCCTGTGAACCTGACCCCCAGGGCCTGTTTCAACCCTCAGAATATCCGGAACCAATTGCCTGTCATCTCCAGTACTGTTTGAAAGCCCACACGTCCATTGCTTTACAATGTGATATCACCATTGAAAGTAAGATTCTGTAGTGTTTTCTCACTCCCGAGAGCCCTTCTAACCCTCAAAAAAGGGCCAGCGAGAAACTTGACGGAAAGGCCTAGTCGCACAGCTTTCGGGAACAGTCTCATTGGTGGGTTAGGGTCCATATGTTTGGATTCCAGCTCCGGATCTAGGTCAACATCCGACATAGACAACAAGGGTATTGAATACGCGCCACAGAATGACCGAGAATGCTGGTGTGGCCCTGCAATATCTGGGTTTACTGGGCTCAGACCTCAGACCAGGTTTCATTATTACAATAAGTAGTACAAGGTTTTGACCTTTCTCAGAAATGGGCCAAATGCCTTTTCTTCGAAACTTCATGTAACCGCAACAGTGCCACTACAGGCGAAATGATCAACAAAAGCATCGTAACATTAAAAAAGACGTGAAGACATGAACATGAGAACCAGTTGAAGAAATTATAGTAGACTTTTAACGGTCCTCGGCCCACTCATTCTCTCTTTTAATGGCAGCCTCCTCTTCAGGGGAGAAGTCATTGACAATGTTGAAAGTACGTCTAATCTCCTCTGGAGACTTTCCTCTAATCATCTCGGCAACGACCTTACATCCGGCATCTAGCAATGGTCTAATATTCAAGTAGTTAGCGGCCAAGATAATCTCGTACAACATCTCCTGGTCGACCTTCAAAAAGTCCTTGTCCCAGTCATCGACGGGAGCAGACTTACGAGAGTCCTCATCCTCATCATCAGGAAAGTTGGTGTCCTTGTGGTGGGTTGCCCATTCAAGTACCTTCTTGAGCACGGAAGCACGCACGTTAGGCACTGGAATGGTGAAGCTAGATGAATCACCATCCTCGTCATCTGATTCAACCTGGTCAGCTAAATCAGAGATCATGTTCTTGATAAGTACCGAACGCTCAGCAATTTGCTGGTCGACCTTGAAGGATTCGTTGTCGGAGGAGACTATTGTGACCTGTGGCATTGTGATTCTCGTTTCGGTGTTGTAGATTGAGATAGTACAGAAGTTGAAAGTGGCAAAACGAACACAGAGGTGCTCTGCTTTTAATAATTAACACTGGACAAACAGAAAAACAATACACCCAAACACCGAAACGAAAAAAGTCCCATCTGTCCCCACACTTTGAGAATTATACAAGAAGCACCATTGCGAAAGCTTTCCAAAAGTATATGCCCCTTATTCAAAGTTTGAATATACACTCGCACTCAACTCATCCAGTTCACCAACAGTGTCCATCTTCTCAATGTACGCATTCTGTCCCACTTTGAACTCATTACTGGCCTTGGTGGACCCAGCCAACAAGACAGCCAATTTAAACTTCTTGCTTGGATCTTCGATACCATTGTCCAAATTGGACAGTAGTATTTCCAGGCCACTGTTCACCAGCGCACTCAGCACTATCAATGATGATGATGAATTGACGTATTGTGAGGTTTCGTCCAGAAGGATACGCAATTCTGGGTTAGGTGATGACTCAAGAGCTTGTAGAGTGACATCGTCCAGGATCTGTTGCATCACAAATTGCTCCAGATTGCGCGGTGGTAATAGTACTGGGCCAGCAAACGATTCCCCATCTTCGCTTACTCTCTCCACTAATCTCATGGCCTGTTGCAGCAATGAGCCAAACTCTGAAATGCTTAACTCTGCCCTTGGGTTGATGTCCGCAAACACCTCCTTCACCGAGTTCTCAACACGTGCGCGGATTGCAACATGGCCACGGTTCAGTAACCACCAGCTAAATGACAGGTACGCCTGCTCGTTGATGTATGATGAATTGTCCACCATGCTGATCTGGCCTCTGACGCCGTGTTTCTCGCTTGCAATACGTAGTGCGTCCTCAAGGTACTCTCTTCTGGCCAATATGTTGAGCTGTAAACGTGTAAAGATGATGAGCAATGCGTGCGAATAGAGCATGGTCAAGAATTTTGTAATTGACTGAATCTTAAGGTCGTTCCAAAGGCCGTTCTTTGACTTCTTTGTATAATCAACAACCCCTGGTGGGCTCAATTGCTCCTCATCTAGCACCACTGATTCACTAGCGACGGTACTGCCTGCGTCACTGCGTCCACGTCTCGCCTTCAAGGCTGTTGTGATCTGCTCCACGTCAAACACGCCCGAGATCCCACTCGCAAGCACAGAGCCCAGCGCAAATATCGTGTACACTGCATCACGCTGTGTCTGTTCAAACCTACGGCGGATTTGCTCCCTATTGAAACGCTCCTCAGCAAGTCGGCGCTGATGGGAGGTGAAAAGCGAGTGAAGGTGGCGGAGGAGGAAGTAGAGCGTCGCTGCTGTAAGTGTTGTAGAAAGCAGAAGGGCCTTGCGATGTGTACGGAGAAAGTTTCTGAAACGTGCAAACATTGAGACGAATTTGGGACGAATTTGGGTCTCTTTTGCGATTGGAGAGAGGTCTGCGCAAGTTAAAGTTGTCGTTGTTGTTGTTTCTCTCTGGTGATTTTATCTGTTTTTGGAGAAGCGCACAGATTTACCGAGGGAGTGTCAGAGTGTTACCCGGTTTCAAGGTTTACAGTACCTTTGGCTCTTATCACTTAGTCGCCTTTGCTCTTTTATATACATTATGATTCTGACCCCTCTGGTATCGAGCCATTCGGTGTTTCAGAATAGTCCTATAAAGAATCTGACTCCAATTCCTTTTTGAAGTTGTTCAAGTGAGTCTCAGCCAACTCAACCATGTACTTCAAATGCTGTTCATCGTGATCTTTGGCAAACTGTGATTTCCGGGGGGTAATATTGCCCCTTCTCGCCTCAATCCACTCCCAAATCTCATACTCTGAGGTCTTCTTCAACTCTTCATCACTCAACATGTTGGGAATCTTTGGCATAACGATGAACTCCTCTCCATTGATCATCACGTTATTCAACCCAGAAAACCTCACTGTCCCGCGATCATCACTTCTGGAAAACAAAGCTCTCCAGAACACCCACAGTAGGAACCAAATGGCGAACAAGCCACCTAGTGCACCATACCAGGGCATTTCAATACCAATAATGTCCTTGATCGGAGACCAGATGTCTTCAATAGCACCGAACCAGCCCTTAACTACTGGTTCGGGTTCTCTTTTCAGGACACTGCTACGCGTGGTTGATCTTCCACGCTTGATCTTCTTTCTCTTACCTCCTTTAGTGTTGGCAATGATTTCCTTCAGCTCAGAAGCTAGGATGGCCATGGATTCCTTTTGACCATCAACGGCGCCCTTCTCTACGGGACCTTTGATCCAACTTCTCCCTGTCCATTGTACTTCTGTCCAAACTTGAATCTTAGTGCTGTTGTTTTCGCCCCAGGAAAGGTAAACTGATGTCACCGTGCTGAATGCATTTCCAGATGGCACGTCCGGCGTGATAGTGGATTGCTTAACAAAGATATACTTTTCCCAGTCCTGGAACTCAATGGTTTCCGTGACGTTGCACCTGGTTTCCTTGGGTCCAATGGGGGCATTGATGGGCTTCACATAGTTGTACTCTCTCCTCTTGTCAGAAAATGCAGGAATTTCAGAAATCTTGTAGTTCTTTTGCTTTATCAAGATGCTGTTGAGTGTTTGTGCATCATCAAACAGCAATAGATATACAGTACCCAGTGGCGCAGGTATTGTCTCGTTCAGGACTTGAGTTTCATTCCTAACCTTGAACGGGATAGATGTTGGCCCATGTGCCTTTGGCCCCACTGATGGAAGTGCAGCGCTACCATTAGTCTCTTCATCTTCACCTCCGCCAGGTAGTACTGTACTTTCAATCTCATCCATCAAACCATTCATTGATTCCTTCTGTCCACTGATTGCACCTTTCTCAACTGCACTCTTCAGCCAGCTCTTTGCACTCCATTCGACATTAGTAAAGACAGTAACATTGGTGGAATTCTTCTCTCCCCAGGAAAGATAGATCCATGTGTTGGTTACAAATGAGTTACCAGACGGGACATCAGGTGTCTTAGTCTTCTGCAGTACTTCCACGTAGGTGTCAAAGTCCGAGTGTTGAATGATTTCCTCCACCTCGCACTTAGTCTCCTTTGGCCCCACTGGTGCTGAAAGTGGTTTTACATAGGTGTATGTTCTGGTCTTTGGATCCCCTTTGAATGGAGAGAAATCAGACAGGTCATGGTTCTTTTGCTTCTCCAGTGTGGCTTTCAAGAACGTAGTGTCGGATCCAAATATCAGTTGGTACACTTTACCAATCGGAGCAGCCACTGATCTCTCACAAACCTTGGTTTCAGCTGGTGCTGGACTGTGCTCATAATCTGTGGGCTTGTGCTTCAACGGACCAACATCACCAGCTCGAGCACTGTTCCCTCCTAGTTGATCATCATCAGGCTTGTTGACGTCAAAATCATCGTCTACATCATCATACTCTTCCTCAGAAACCCCATTTTCAGACATTCCTGTACGATCAGTGTCATTCATGTCGCTAGTTATTTGGCTTCCATTGTTACTCTCCACGCTTGTGTCATCATAGGAATCATATGTCTGCTCACGCCTCAACTCATTACCATCTTCATCTACCTCGAATTCACGATCTCCTCTCACAACTTGCCGCCACACTCCCAGTATGGCTGAGAACTTTGTGTCACGCGCAATCAAGCTAGCAAACATGTAACGCTGATGCAAGGACCTCACAGAGATCGCATTGGGAAATAACCCAGCAACGCTCTTCTTCTCAATTTGCACGACTTCCTTCAAAGGTATCGTAACATTTGTGGTCCATCCCAGGATATTCGAGTTGAATGCAATATGGTATTGGGACAAGTACATCTTTCCCTGGACCAATATTTCCTTTTGCAAAGCACACGAGAAGTCATCCAAAAGGGTCTCAGTGGCTGGCAACGAAGGGAAAAGGTTATGGAACTCGGCCTGCCGCTTAGAAGACGGAATTGCACCTGCAAGCATCGGTGGAGGTGTTTCATCATTGGATTGGAGAGTCGTTGTGAGTGAAAGCGGTTGCTGGTCAATTCCAGTGCCGAATTTCTTAGGGAATGGGACTGGTGACATAGAACGTCTGTTGACGGCCGGCGATGTGGATCGTGATCTCATTTTCGAAAATGGCTCAGAATCCTGGTAAGATATGGGCCTGTCCCCTGGAAACCTTGTTGAAGGGGTGCCGCTGTCATAAGACAATCTGGGTGAAGAAGGTCGCATAGATAACCCCACTCCGCCGTTTGAACTTTGGGAGGGTAGCACAGGAGCAGGTTGGTCGATCTCCATTGACTTGGGCCTTTCATTATTGGGTGCCTTGAAGGACACCTGGCGTTCAAAAGTTGGCGTTTGGTCTGTGAAGCCAAGGTCTTGTAATGTCAACTCACCTTTACCCATTGTGGTGATGGGCTTTTTGCGCAACGGCTGGAAAACCACATCCGCTGCAATACTGCGGCGTGATTTGACTGATTCCAGTTCAGTTGACTGACGGGGCTCTGGGCTCGTCGCTGGGCGCTTCTTTTCAGCCTTGCTCTCTGTACTGAGGAGCGCCTCAAGATGGTCAACAAAAGACGGGCTCTGGCGAACGATTGGTGGATGTGATTTGAGATCCTTGTTAGAAACAAGCGATGATGCAGCATTGACGATGCTGGAGAACAGACCGCTCTCCTCTAGTGGATGTGTAGACTGTGGTGTCGCCATATGGTGCTCCAGTGAAGTCCTGCTGGCCGAAAGGGAAGTCCTGCGGGACGGAGTCGTTTCCATCGGGAGTAAGGTCTCAGCCGGACGGTGCTTGAAAATTGGCATAGTCATTGTTGCTAGAGAGATCAATAGATCAAACGATGTTGGTTGTAACGGAGGCTGTGTATGTTTTAGTTTTTGATGATCTTAATTTGTTAATTGCTTGAAATATCTGAAAACTAAAACAGTGTCAACAAACTCTTGAAATATCAGCCTCCGATTGAAACTAACAACAGTGTCACCCATAGCGCCGCTGAATTTAGATGAGAGTACGCGCTCCTAGGTGAGAGCCTATAGAAAGCCACCTACAAGATCATTAGGTACACATAGATACCCGGGTATTGATTAACAGAGTTGTGTTTTCCTTCGAAGTTAGTTAAGTTCATAGATGCCAGCTATAAGACCAGCAAACCCCTCCCCAAAGTTACATTCTTTTCAACTCCTGCCAAACCAACTCGTCTAAATCCAGATCGGTCTTCCGCCCATAACCTTTTGCAAGAGCCAATCTCTTGTCTTGTCGTATGGTAAACTCAAGGCAGCACGTACTAGTTAGTGTCTTACGGTTGGTTACGCCAAGACAGATATTACAGGAGTGGCGATTCCTTGAATGTGTTTTTGACGGTGAGTGAGACAACCAGCAAAAACAGACTATTCTCTTCAGTTCAGTGCCTAGTCCCCTCTGTTCTTCGTTTAGCTTCTCTTTCTCTCCACTTTTCGCTAGTCCTTAATGCTTCATCCAAGTTTTCCTGTAACTGTTCCACCTGTGCCTCTAGCGCTCTTAACTTCTCATCAGACCCGTTAGCCTCAGTGGACTCCTCTATCAATTCTCCCTCTGAAACTGTCATTGAATCGTACAGCTTGTTAAACCCAACCAACAATGGTGTCTCAATATCCTCCAAAGGAGTAAGGAATTCTGGGTGCACCAGAACCTGTGACTCATAATGTTCCAAATAGAAACTTGGTGTGCTTGGTGTGTTTTGCTTCTGTTTGGCTAATAGATCAGAGTAACTAGCAGTGAAATTCAAAAGCATGGTTGCCCTTTCTAAACTATTGGTCAGTGATTCAATTTTGTTACTTAGAATCAGATTTTGCGACTCTGTATGATCGATTCCTTGATTCTTAACCCTGGTACTAGATGTAACCAGTCTGTTTGTAAGTGTACTGATCTTGAGGTCCTTTCTCTTGATATCATGAGCAAACATCTTCTTCATCGCCCTATTCAAATTCCGCTCTTGCGAAATCGTTTTGGTCTCAATTAAATGTTGCTTTTCCAAAGCTGAGTATCTCTGCTCCAAAACATCGAGCTTGTTAGAAACTGTCTTATTGGCGTTGAACAGTATCGCCTTTTCCAGATCTAGCCCTTTGATGGTATCACTTAGTGAACTGATCTGATCCTCTTTCTTCTCGATTTCCTTCCCAAGTTTTATCCTCTCATTGTGGGATTTATCAAGTTCTTGAAGCAGCTGATATAGCGTGTTGATTACTAGTTTGTCATTAGCATATGAATCAGTCACCTCATCGATCGTGCTGAATCTGAGGTTGTTGAGTTCATCATTGGAATCATGAAAATAACCTTTAGCATAGAGTGTGGAGTTAACCAGATCAGCTGCTGTCTTTAAGGATTGTGGATCTGGCATCTCAAATACACGATCGTTCAGCTACTGAATTTCTCTAAGACCGCTTGCTGTAAGTGGCGGTTGGGATAATGACTTGAAATCAAAACACAGCACGCGTCGTTGACACAATCGACCGGATCTCAGAATGTAAAAAAGGCATGATCACGTTTAGTCACGTTACTTTCAGTCGGTAGAAGAAATCAGCTTATTTGAGCCCGTAAAGCGTGAGAAATGTCCCCGCTGTACAGAGCGCTTGTATTATAGTCGAAGCATAACGGCACTTTCCTCACTAGTTATTAGGCTTCTATTCATCAATAGAGATAGTGTACACGACCAGTCGTAAACGCTTCACTTTACGCTTGGTGCGCCATTACAATATACATCCATACACCTGACACCTGACACTCGTAAATTAGCCGCTCGCATAATTTACTCCACACTATCATTTTGTGCGCTGACTCTGATCCTCTTTGTTTGCGCACCAGTAAACAGCAAAACAACCGCTGTGAGGATGTACTTCGTACTTGCGACACCATCAATTCTCAAGTCGAAATCGCACGCAACTAACGAGAAACTACATTCAGGACTTTGACACCAATGAGTTCCATAAGGTTTGCTCCTACTGTAATAGATCCAAACCAACAACTGATTTCCGTATGAAGCTCAGTAAGAGAGCAGACGGTTCACAACAGCAAGAGGTCGATGGGATTGTTCACATTTCTGACCACTTCAACTCTTTGTGCAATGACTGCCACCTCAAACAACTGTCGCGCCAACGTAATTTCAATGGAATGATGAAATACTCAAGTGGAGGCGCAGACTTGTTGGTGCATACCAAGCAACAATTCTTGGAGAAGCTTGCTCGCTTGAGCAACCAAGATGGAGTTGCCTCTGTTCAATTTGAAGGCGATATGAAAGAGTGGTTTGGTTCGGGTTTCTCTTTGGATGACCACGATTACATCAATGGTGTCCTCGATGACGAAATCGCCCCAGATGACACAACGATCCACGAAGACTTCATCAATAACCTCTTTGAGAAAAAAATGGTGGAGAATTTGCAAAACTTTAATGAAAACTGGAGTGCTGACACATCACAAACTTTGATTGAGATCGATGCCAGCACCAGTATATCAATTCCTCACAAAAGAGACTTGAGTCACATTGATATCACAAACTTGAGCAAGTTGATCAACAAGAGAATCCTCACACAGATCCAATGTCACAGTGGTTACCGTTTTATTACCAGCAATGCCTCAAAATCCAAGAGCCAGCCGACATACTATAAGAAATTCGTTTGCCATGGTGATTCAAGTCGCAAGATACGGACAGCCTCGTCCGAATGTAGCGGTAGTCTTGTTAGGGTCACTTACTATGAAAACTCACATTGCTTGAGGATCATGTACAAACACACAAATCATAAGAAGTACTTTTAAGGTTTTATGTGGAGGATTGGTGTTCGAGATCAGGACATATTATCTGTTGTCGCGTCCCAAGGGTAGTCTGGCCTGATGAATTGAATACAGCTCTGTTATAAATGTGTAACCTCGATACCGTAAGTAATTCGTAAGTATAATCTCGGAGGACGGGACATTTTGAACACCGTACTCTATTCTTAGCAAGTACTGAGCACGCCTTACTAGTTCAACCAATGAACGCGTGGCCTAGAAGTGGAAGGTATACCTTTTGGGTGTGTGAGCAATTCCCGATCTGGAAACCTGTTGGTACGTATGTGCCGTGGACCTCGACATTGACACTATACCTGCATCTGAGATTTTAAGGTTCGCTGGGCGGAAAGCACAGGCTAGTTGTTGAGTGTAACTTGTGACTCCTGCTTGGTCAACGATCTGCAATGACATGAGGTACATTCAATGTGGGGATTTTGTCAAAGAAGCTTGAGCCACGAGGTCCAGAGGTTTCAAGTGAAGAATGTTGGTGTGTTCGACCTGTAACTTACATGCGAGAAGCTCACATTGTGAATTGGCCTTGACGAACGAGCTGTTTATCAGATGGTATTGACAGGGTGTCAAAATGATCAGCCTTGCTCCCAATTACAATACTGTTGTGGCGTGAGACACACAAAATGATTGCTATAGTCAACTCCCCAGCTAGCTGCACTTGTCGAAATAAAGTACGACCTATGTCTTAGACTGGTGGCCTGGGTCCAATGTATCTGCGTCACGATTCATTTTCAGTATATGTGGAGAATCGAGATCTATCCAGCTACCTGCCCAACCAGCAATCCGATGTGCGGCTGATCAGTATCAGTAGTGGGCCTATGGAGCCATCATCCACTCTTGCACCATGCACATAACTTTGAGTCATGACCATCCACACACGTGACACCTCCTACAAAAATAGAGTCCAGGCCTCATCTAGTTGCTATGGATCTCGCAGACCCCACATGCACATGCATAAGTATTGTAGTCCAGTCCTCATCATCTGTGTACATTACTGTCCCATGTCTCATCTCCCCTTTGATTTTGATGTCCACTTCAATGGCATTGATGCAAGAACCTGCCAAACTTAACCAACTCTCAAGAACTATTGCATCAGAATGCATGACTTGCCTCCCACGGTGTGAGCGAATCTCGGTACGCTTCCCCTTTGGGACAGTTTGAGTGAGCTTTTACATTTCAGCTAGATATGAACATGCTCATGACTAATGAAGTAAGACCCTTTCCATGCATCTCTGAAGAGAATGGTCATACGCGTTGCGCAATTGGTAACTCAACATTGCCAATTTTTGGCGTATAGCTTGGAGTTTGCGATTGGAATGCTAGTATGGTACTAACCACACCTACTTTATAAATAGCAACACGGACCCATTTGTTTTCAAGGGTCTGAATAGTTTCCGAGAAGCACTTAACAAGCACCGATTGATCAACATGGTTTCAGTCACTCGCTTACTATCCGCCGTTGGTGTGTCATTGTTGACAGCCCAAGTCAGTTCAGCTGCACTTGGTTTCCAAAACGAACTTCAACTAGTTAGAAGAGCAGAGGGGGACGAGTCGTCAAGCGACCTCCCATTATCTTCTGAAGAGCCTTCTGAAAATTCTGAGGAACCTTCTGAGTCTTCTGAAGTCCCATCTGAGTCGTCCGAAATCCCATCTGAGTCTTCTGAAGTCCCATCTGAGTCGTCCGAAGTTCCATCTGAGTCTTCTGAGGTCCCATCTGAGTCCTCCGAAGTCCCATCTGAGTCTTCTGAAGTCCCATCTGAGTCGTCCGAAATCCCATCTGAATCTTCTGAAGTTCCATCTGAGTCTTCTGAGGTCCCATCTGAGTCTTCTGAAGTCCCATCTGAATCTTCTGAAGTTCCATCTGAGTCTTCTGAAGTTCCATCTGAGTCTTCTGAAGTCCCATCTGAGTCGTCCGAAGTCCCATCTGAGTCGTCCGAAGTTCCATCTGAGTCTTCTGAAGTCCCATCTGAGTCTTCTGAAGTTCCATCTGAATCTTCTGAAGTTCCATCTGAGTCTTCTGAAGTCCCATCTGAGTCTTCTGAAGTTCCATCTGAGTCGTCCGAAGTTCCATCTGAGTCTTCTGAGGAACCATCTGAGTCCTCTGAGTCTTCTGAGGAACCATCTGAATCTTCTGAAGTCCCATCTGAGTCTTCTGAGGAACCATCTGAGTCCTCTGAATCTTCTGAGGAACCATCTGAATCTTCTGAGTCTTCTGAGGAACCATCTGAATCTTCTGAATCTTCTGAGTCTTCTGAGGAGCCATCTGAGTCCTCTGAATCTTCTGAGGAGCCACTACCAACTGCACCAATCTTTGACAGTGGTATTGTCAATGGGCTTCCACAATTTTCTGTGAATATTCCAGGTTCTTTGGGTCCATGGATCGAGGTTTCTATTGCCGTTGAAAAGGAGGGTCCATTCGAGTACAACGCTGCTGCTGTTGTCCTTGATGGTCAACAAATTGAGGTTGAGGACTTGGTTCTCACTCCAGAGACTATCACCTTCGTCTACTCTCAGTCAATCCCAACCACTTCAATCTTATCTTTAGTGTATGGAGGTGTGTTCACTAGTCCAGGTACTGCCATCTCTAGAGGTTTGTTGGTTATCACCACCCCTAATGAGAAGTTGGTGAAGAGAGCTGTTTTGGAGTTCCCATTCGAGTTCATTGTTGAGTCCGACGACGAATCCTTCCCAGACTCTTCTGCTGATCAAACAATCACCTCCACTGTGACTGAGAGCGACCCGTCGACCACTGTCGTCACTATCACATCCTGTGATGAGAACAAGTGTACTGTTGTCCCAGTAACCACTGGTGTCACTGTTGTCACTACTACCGTTGGTGGTACTGAGACTATTTACACCACCTGGTGCCCAACTGAGGTTCCAAAGAGTAAGGAAGACACTACCATCACTATCTTCACCAAGGTTCCAAAGACCGAGGAGCACGTTGTCACCAAGACTTACACCAAGGAGGAGCACGGAACTACTGTCACTTGGGCTGAGACCAAGACTACCGTCACAGTTACCCAGGTCTTCCCAACTGTTGCGCCAACCCACACTGGGGCACCTGTAGTTCCAACTCAAGGTACTGTTGTCCCAGTTCATCCAACCGCCACTGTCCCAGTCGTGCCAACGTTCGCTGGTTCCGGTAACAGATTGAATGTAGGTTCCTCTGTCATCGCTTTGGTTGCTGGTTTGATGTTCATTTAAGTTGAATGCTGCTGACAACTACCTGAGTTCTGTTTCAATTCGCCTTATCAGCCACTGTGTGGTGTCTTGTCATTGTTTATTTCCAATGGCAAAGTTATGATTACCTTTTGATCTTTATATTTGTTTGTGCCTGTTGCTTTCGAGAGGCTCATTGTGCATTGTGTATAGACCCAGTTTATCCATACACTCAATCTTTACGAACACAAGTTGTAGTTTGTCTTTTCTGAGAATTGATAACTTGTAAAGTCTGTTACCCGGCATGTTTCCGAGAAACACGAACTAACGTGTCTCTTAACGTCCTTAATCAACGGTTGTATTAGCATTTGATTGTGTCAACTAGGTACACTCGTAATCTCTACTCTGTGACATTTCAAGAACTACAGTTCTGTTATAAAGTCTCAACTAAGAGAGGGTATCTAGTAGTACTGTATGCAACCGTCTAACTTGAGCGTGTGTACGCGTGTGTAGGGGATTAGATGCTAGTGGCCCTCGTAAGTGAATCACTCAAGTCTCGCTTACTCCATATAGCTAGCCGTTCATGAAATCTCATGAGTCACTGTCGTAACACTTGTTTTTATGAAAAAATTGTGGCTAACACCAGATACTTTGCATTCCCTTCCATTCTCAAATGACCATAATTGTTGGTATCCGTCCTCACCATCGAACTGTTCTGTCTGGAAGACAAAATTCTCAATGCATGGCAAACGTGGTATAACCTGGATAATGCTTTTGAAATATAGACTATCTTCTCTCATTGCCCCTGACACTACTAAAGTCCTCAGCCTTGGAAGAATCGCATCTATGATGTTGATTCCATGAAAATTCTTGAGCACTAGTTGGCTCAATAATGGCAGTTTCTGTGATATCGTGATGTGCCCCGGTGTGCCACATTTTGAGTACTCGATATGGAGAACTTCCAAACCATTAGCACCACTGATATGACAGAAGGCATCATTTTCATCCATGTAGTAATACATATCTGTCACTATGTTGAGGTATTTAAGCTCCTCAGGCATCTTGAAAGTTCCGGTAGCTTTGTCAATAATAATAGCGGAGTCAACAAGTATCAGGCTTTGTAACATCTTGAGTTTGGACACCCCCTTGACCCATACGGTACAGGTTCGATCCATATGATCTCTCTCGTCCGCATTGAAAACTACCTCTAGTGTTTTTATGTTGGGTGAAATCAATTCAAGTCCTTGAATGGCCAGTGGATACCCACTTTTGATAGCAAGTGTTTCAATTGACCTGCACCGGAATAGTGGAATGGAAAAAGGAAACCCATTGTAGTTCAAAGTCTTAAGTTTATGAAGATTAGCACCAGCTAGTGTTCTATGGAGAACGCTGTTTTCAATATCACCAATCGGTTCCTCAATCAAGGAGTTGAGGTGTTGATCAAAATCACTGATATCAGGCTCAGTCTCTGAGTATGTGAACGACAGTGTCTCAATTTGTGTGAAGTCCAGGACGAGTACATTATCCAAAAGAGAGACAATGTCAGTCTCGAGATGGTTGACGCTCTTCATGAAGGCAAAGTCAATATCTTTGTCCTTCAGATTAGTACTGAAAAGGGATAGCTCTTCAAAAGAATTAGATGTCTTGAGATCATGTATCGACACAGAGGTATTGTAATTCAACCTGTTCAACTCCAGATGTTTCAGCTTTGGTGCATTCACTCGAGAAATCACAAGACACGAGGTATCGGAATTGCTGCTTCCCAGGCAGAATGTCTCAAGTGATGGAAATTGTAAATCACGAAGAGTGGCAGACTGAACCCTTAGATCCAGGGACTTGAGCTTGGAAAGATTGAACTTGTCAAAGTCCTGAACGGGCTGTGGAGTGCAGAAGAGTATCAAATCACTCAAGTAATAGTGGCCGAAAACTAGTTGCAACAGATGATAGTCACAAAAGTGAGCATCTAAAGAGTCCAGTTGCGGAAATAAATCACTTACTTTTCCATCTAATGACTTGTAAACACTCATGAGGTCATGGGACTCGCCCTCTAGAACCGCCATCGTAACATTAGGAATATCAACAAGGGTTCCAATCTGCTCAAGTTTATACTGGAAATTGAAATACTCCACAGTGCGATCCAGCAATCGAATGTTCCCTTGGCATGCTAGTCGGTTCCAAAGCCAACTCCTTGGTGACATCGTAGAGTAGATCATGCCTCCATCGAGAAGAGCTTGTTCCTCAGGAAACCCAAGTCCCTCACCAATAACGCTATCCCAGATATCCAAATCAGCTTGAGTTGGTGGCTCAACGATCATGGCATTTTGGATATTGTTAATGTTGTCTTCTCGCGATCGTTCACACAGCACTAGATGGATCCTCTCCTTTACCGGATATGCCGACTCACGACAAATCACTCTGTTCATCGGAATCACTACGAGTTGCGACGGGGTGGTGATAAAATCAGGGGTGGTCTGGATCTGGGAGTAGCTGACACCGCAAAGTCGAAGAACGTCTATATAAGGTGCAGCATCAGACTCTTTTGTCGGTGTGATGAGAGTTATAAGGTGGTGAAACTCTGGAATATGGAGTAGCTGTTGGATTCCTCTAGAGTTGACATTTTTCAGGACCTCAAGTTGAAGCTCAATGGGTAGTTGTAGCATTGTCCAGTACTATCTACGGTTAAGAGCGATTTGGATCCCCTTATCAGTTCTTTCGCGACACTTCTTCTATGGTCACTGGATTCAACGCCGGGTAACCTCTTCTGGCTCGATTCAGTCCAATACCTTTCCAACCCCAACCCTGGAGCCCTCATATCTCACAGTTTTTACTAGATGCACCTGCGGTAGTACCCACTACTGAGAAATCTTCTTGTATGAATGTAATAGGTGTGACTGGTATAGCTCTACACTTGGAAGAGCAACTTTGGAACAAAATTTTCTATGTCGTTGTTACTAATGAGAAGAACACCGCTAATGATGGTAAGTGTGCTCTCCAGTCTTCTAAGCTAGGTATAAAATCTGTATAAATCTATTTTGGTCGCCTCCCAGTTTCCCTTCTGTGCGCTGCTCATAAACTGCCTACAAAACGAGTATTGGTAGGAACAGCTTTCTCAAATTACGAAAGTCCTATCCAATTCAAGCTACCTGCCCTTCAGAAAAATACCAGTTCATGCACGTCTCTCACCAACTGTAGATAGTAAGTTTGGCCTCCTCGAGTCAATCCATCTCTTTACACTGCTCCCAAAACAATCAGTACTTCACTGTTTAAGTTGATCTGCAGTATACCACCTGATCGAGGAATTTTCGCGGATATCTGATCTTCAAAGAAAAACAAGAGAGAGAGAGCCAGCGAGGGACAAGGTCAAGGAAGTCATCAACACCAGCATCAACTGATCCCTAGCTGATTAAGTCCTGGTCCTTCCCATCGCGCACAATGTCTGACTCAGAACTAGTTGAATTTAAAAGAAGAAAGGTTGTTGTGGAGGACGACGAGGATGATAACATAGATGTCGAGGTCCCCGAACAACAACAACAACAACAGCCAGAAGAAGAAGATGATGATGAAGAAGTTGATTCGAAGCAGGAAAAGGCTCAAGGCGCTCAACTGAATGATCTATTTGGGGATGATGATGATGATGATGATGATGATGATGATATTTTGAACGACGAAGAAGCGGAAACAGAAGGTGGACCCATCGATGCTGCTATAAATGAAGAGGAGGGTGACGCTCAGTTCACAGTACCTCAATCCCCGGACCCTAAACAGATCAAAGTTGGCAGCGAGGACATTGTGCGCCATCCGCCAAAATTCACCACCAAGGGACCAGCGGAGGTGTATGATGCGAAGGTTCCCAAATTCTTCAAGGTGAACCCTACCAGATTTGACGGCACAGCATACCTCAGCGCCCTAAAGCAACAGAATGATGAAAAGCTAACTGACAATGACAAGGCAGTGCAGAGACTGATTGATGAGAACACTGTCCGCTGGAGATTTACCAAGCAGGAGCACTCTCAATCCTTGAAGGCAGAGTCCAACGCTCAGGTTATTGAATGGGAGGATGGCTCGCTTTCTTTGAAGCTTGGTGACGAGATCTTTGACTTCTTGAGCAGCAATGTGAAGGACACCTACCTCACAACTCAGAATGTTGTTGAAGGTGATAGCAAGGCCACGATCCATTTAGTGGATGGGGTGGTGTCAAAGGGTGTGAAGTTTGTTCCTACCTCCACCACTTCCACGCTGCATAAAAAGCTAGCGAGTGCGAAGAAATCACGTTCACAGCAGAAGTCCGGTGCTCAGAGTGTCGTTGTGGATGTTGATCCAGAGAATGAGACACGCAGACTGGAGAAGCTGGTGGATGAACAAATTAGAGAGAAGAGAAGGCAGGCGTTGAAGTTGGAGAAGGAACAGGAAAGATCAGGAAGTGCTCCACCAAGCAGTAGCTCTGGTTCTGGCGTAAACAGATTTATGAGAGAGTCTCAGCAGAACCATTACGAAGATGAGGATGAAGAGGACTTTGTTGATTATGATGAAGAAGAGGAAGTGGTGGAAGAAGAAGAGGAAGAGGAGGCTGAAGAAAGTGATAGTGAGAGATTGAAACAGATAAAGCAAGATGGAGCTGCACAATACAACGAAGAAGGAAGCGTGAGAAAGAAGAGACGAGTGATTTCGGACGATGAGGATGATGAATGAGCGAAAATAGAAAGTGATGAGAGAGACAATGTATATTGTACATCAGTAATACCCTCAGTGTTAGCTTATGTAACTAGTCGGGTAACCCCCAACTGCACGACTCAAACGGCAAAAAGCAGCAAAATGATCAACAACGTAACAGAGCCCAATTAAAGTCCAAGAAAGTACACAAACCATGTCCTGGCAAGGTAGGCTCTCCTTAATCAAAGCACTCAATTGTAACCAAACACTAACATTCTCCTGCGCTTAGCATACACCGACAACCTTATTGCCACAGGCAAGATTGACAAGGCTGCCATTTACTCTCGTGCAGGTGACGCCGTGTGGGCTCAATCACAGGGTCTAACCCTCTCACAACCAGAGATCACCGAGCTGGCAAGAGGTTATGACAATCCCTCCGGACTACAAGCTGGCGGGTTGCACATTCAAGGGCAAAAATACTTTCTCCTGCGTGCAGATGACCGTTCTATCTATGGTAAGCAGGACGCTGAGGGAATTTTAGCTGTAAGAACCAAGCAAACCATTCTGATTGGCCATTACCCTGCCGGTGTGCAGGCTGGTGAGGCCACCACCATTGTGGAGAAGTTGGCTGATTACCTCATTTCCGTTGGCTTTTGAATACCTTTCATTACAATATGACCAAGTTGAAAAATATTAAACCTCCCTGTAGATGTTGAGACCTTTTGTTTTGATCTCAACAGCATCAATGCATTCTCTCCAAACTAAAAAATTCTTGCTCTTTGGTGATTCGATAACAGAGTTCTCATACGGTACAGAGCTGTCATTTGGACTGGGGCGTGCTCTTTCAGCTGACTATGTGCGGAAGCTTGATGTTGTAAATAGGGGCTTTGCTGGTTACAACACACGTTGGGCTTTGAAGATTTTGCCACGCATCCTGGAATTGGAGAAGGACATCCTGATCTCGACGCTCTTCTTTGGAACCAACGACGCGTGCTTTGCAGGCCCACAATCTGTCGCGTTGGATGAATTTGTTGCAAACACACGTGCAATGATTGAAATGTTTCAAGAAAGAAAGATCAAACTGGTGGTGATATCGCCAGGTTTCCATGATCATAAGCAATGGGAATCAGTTAGAGGGAAAGAGGTTCTGGAAGCTCCAAGAACCACCGAGAGGAACAGAGAGTACGCCACTGCGTTGAAAACATTGGCTTCTGAAACTGGCGTTGCGTTCGTCGACACTATGGCACTGTTTGACAAGTATGTCGCCTACTCCTCCTCCAATGCACTGGATGATCTTCTGAGTGACGGTGTTCACTTCACTGGTGTCTCTTACAAGTTGCTGTACGATGAGCTTATGCGTGTTATTGGGGATAACTGGCCAGAATTACTTCCAAATTCTCTACCAATGGTTCTTCCATACTGGAGAGAAGTTGTCTTATCAGAGTTGTGAGCAATAGCTGTGTAGAAACAATTACATATATATTTACATCTATTCAAGCCTTTGGCAACTCTCTACCAACTCTCGCAGCAATGGCACAAGGAAAAATCAACACGTTGTTCAAGTCCCAGACACCTTCTCTGGCATAAATGTCCTTGGACAAGATCTGAAGTACCTCCTCCTTGGAATCAGCAATCACATTGACCACAGAACCTGCAAAGTCGATCTTCTGGCCCTCTTGTGGAACCTGGTTGAAGAGGGCACCTGCACTGACAACTGACCCATTGGCAAGCGAAGCTGGGATATCCTTCAAATGTTGGGCTCTATGAGCAAGTCTGTCAGCACCTGGTTTGTCGTACACGATTGCCAACCACTCTACCATTTTCTTAGCTTGTTGGGAAAGGATACGCGATGGATACATTCAACTCCTGTTATGTGCTGATTTGGTAGTGACAATAGTCATTTTTCGTCGAGGGCACACACACACACACGCAGAGCCGGGTGATAAGATGCGTGGGTCTGAAATATTTCGTGGGGTAACAATGGACCCCAACGAGTTTCAGGAATCGAGTTCATAGAGACGGGATACTATCCGAAAGCTCTGGATTCTGAGCCGTAGGTCAGAGCTCAAGTACCTGTAGCTCCTAGTGAGTGGCTTTGAACTTCCTTGCCTAAGTCTGAGTTATATACGAAGGTATCCACAATTTCTGTACGCTAGATATAAATTCAAGAAGTTCAGGCCTGGTCTGTGATCCATGCTCTCACTTTCAAAGTGTACCCTAGACTACCCACTCCCCAAGACACTATCAGACCCCTGAGCTTCGCTATAAGGGAAGGAGACCACAGGGTGCCCGATGAAATACTCTTACATAATACCAGGCATAAATAGTACCCTCGTATCTGGCATTTAGAGATCCGAGGGCCTTTCATAGACAAAGCTCATCGGCTCGAAAGAAAAAAAATTATCAGAAACTTGCAAAAACCCAGCTGAAGGTACCACATAGCGTATCACATTCCAATAATGGCTCCAAGAACAAACAGAGAGATTCTTACAGGTGGTAAGAAGTACTCCCAAAAAAAAGCCAAGAAGCACGCCGTCGAAGAGGTTGTTTTCGACAAGGACTCTAGACAGGAGTACCTTTCAGGGTTTCATAAGCGTAAGGTGGAGAGACAGAAAAAGGCCAAGGAGTTCCATGAAGAGCAGGCACGTCTTGCAAAGATTGAAGAGCGTAAACAGGCGAAACTCGAGAGACAGGAGGAACTTCTTGCGCAGATGAAGAAGTATGATAAGAATCTGAAAGAGCTGAGTGGTGTGGTTGAAGGGAGTGATGATGATGAGAAGGATAAACAGCTAAGTGGCAATAACAATCATGAGGAGGAAGAAGAACAAAAGGAAGTACAAGAACAACCAGAACAAGATGGCGAGGAGCAAGGAAATGATACAGAAGATTGGGACGGTTTCTCAGACGACAAGCCAAGGGGAATCTTGAAAAGAAAGTACAGTGCACAAGGCGACGAGACTGAAGTTTTCATTGAGGACATATCAAATCAGAACATTGAGGAAGTTGCCAGGGCCAACTACGTCAACCTTGCGAAATCACAGAAGGTTCTTGAGGAAAGCATAAAAAGAGCAAAGGAGTACGCAAGCATTGTCAAAGCACCAAAGACTAAAAAGAAGAAGTTTAGATACCTTTCGAAGGGTGAGCGCAGGGCAAACAATAGAAAGAGAAATTAGAGAGAACAGCTCATTACGGGGGCTCGTGTTTTATAATTAATGGGATATCATGTTTTATTTTTAGCACGCACACTCTTAGCTTCCGTGGTATGTTGACAGTTCAAACTCATCAAGCTTTGTAAAGTCAACATCAAGCTTCAACAAGATCCAAAAAAATCTTCTAAGCAGTTCCACTAGTTGTAAAGTGAAGACCCCGATCTCTAGTTCGAAAAATGTGAAGTTCATGTATCTCAACACCCAATTGAATCTGATGAGGAAGTTCACAGCAACGATTGCATAGTAGATGCTCTTTTTCCTACTAAACATGCGCAGATCGCTCCTAAGGACGCCATAATGAAAGTTGCGGTCGTACACACCAAAGAGGTTGTACTCCCAATCAATGGAAACATCCCAAAAGAAAGAGTAACAAGCCCCAATGAACTGTAGAAGTCCGAGCACGCCTGCCCTCTCAGTGACCAAAGAGGTCAGGATAATTAATCCATTGACACCATACTTGCCAAAATTCCACGCCTGAAGCAAGTTCCCATTGGTCTTCACCTCGTACAAACACTGAGCCATTCTTATTACCACTGGGACCAGAAGCACAATATGACCCAGGTTCCACGCCTCACCCAATGAACGGTTGATCATGATCTTGTTATCGACTTGATAAGTGGTCTTCATGTTGAACAGGTGGAGGGTATAAATGAGAAAATCAACGCCGACTTTGGAGTACGATAGAAGGGAATCGCTCAGCAGAATATCATTGGTTCTGATTTGGAGATCAATCTGGCATTTGAGGACCCTTCTCAATGTATGATGGAACCGTTGGCTAAAGGACCAAAAGATGAACATGATTGTAAGAAGTGGAATGAAGTCAATTAGATTCACGTAATCCTCTCCGGACTTGCTTCTGAACACGCCATAGAGCATATAAGCAAGCCCAGATACCAGTGAAATGGTCTCACTGATGACTGCATGGTTCTTGATGAACGACTGCAATTGCTGTTGTTGAGGAGGAAACTTCAGTAAGAGTGGGAGGTTGAGATTTGCACGCTCAACTAGCTTCAAGACTGCGAACCAGAGCCAACTGCCTAAGTTAAGGAGCAATATCACGCGGAATGGCAATGGCAGTACGCGATCAAAGAGCTCCTCGGAGGGCATTTTATGTAGCGCAAAGAGAGAGTTCGTCCTAGCTTTGAAGTGGTGAAAGTTTACACGTCAACAAACAAAAAAAAGCCCACTGACTGCACAACCACATATCAACTGAAAAGAGAGACACACGCGTCAACTCAGCATTGCACTCAGAGAGTCATTCGTCTGTGGCATCGAGGCCAATCTCATCGAAGATCACACCAATCTTCACGTTTCTCTGAGTCACTATTGTTTGAATCAGTTCAAGCGCCGTGTCTTTGAGCTCATTGTAACGCTTCAAGTGCTGAATATGATCATTAAGCACGGCTTGATAGTCAAAATCCACACTGTCGAGTTCACGATGAATCTCGGCAAGCTCTGCCTCTTTGCGAGCAATTCGAGCCTCGATCTCAGGCTTTGAAGACGCCATTTATCAGGATGGTTTGCGTTTTTGCCGCTATTGTTTTTGTTATTGACAGAAAGCAGCTTTTGTTTACATTTAAAAGAGAAGAATTATATATATAACCTATTTAAAATTTGAGATTGAAACCAGGGCTCCTGCCCTAGCAACGTCAGTTTCGTCAACTCACTGCAAATAACAATGCAGTTACACGTACACACACAAGTGATAACAACAACATTGGACAAGACAAGACGAAGCTCAGAATTTTCAGTGTGTTTGGCGAAGTCGAAGTCAATCATGGTAAAAAAACGATAATCTGCTTGGGGCGACATTATTCATCAGCGCAAAGTCGGTCTTTCTGTGTTCTATTACTTGTGTGTTGTGGGTGAACGCGTGTTAAGGACACTGTCGTTTCCATCAAATCATCTTTTAATCCCTATTAAAGGCGGATTTGGTTGGTTGTTGCTAACACAGTAAAAGACGATGAAAAAAAAGTTTTTTCCTTTCTATTTAAAGGGATTGAGTTTGTGGTGGTGTCCGGATGTTATTCTTTTGTTGTTCTTTGTTTGTTATTAGGGCAATCTCGCGTTAGATGTTTTGCCACTCTGACGCTTTAACTGTGAGTAGCTCTCCTATGTTGCGATGTCCTCTTCCATGAACACTGTGCCCGTGCACATTCAAGGATCACAATTCACACTGCGAGACTTCTCACAGTTTTTGTCCCCCACAGACTCATATGCTTCCAAACTGTCAGTGGTAGCTCACATCGACTGCAACTGCTTCTTTGCGCAAGTGGAACGCAATAGATTGGGGCTGAAGATCGAGGATCCCCTTGTATGTGTGCAGTGGCACTCGCTCATTGCGGTGTCGTACTCTGCTCGTAAGTTTGGGATTAGCAGAATGGATAAGCTCGTGGACGCCAAACTGAAATGTCCACAACTGATACCTGTGCACACTGCCGTGTTCAAGAAGGCAAATGATTATTGGGAATACCTTGATAACCAACCATTTCCACATGCAGCTGATCATAAGGTCTCGTTAGATCCCTATAGGCGCGCAAGTATCAAAATTTTGAAATTGCTGAAGAGTATATCAAAACAGGTTGAGAAAGCCAGTGTTGATGAATGGTTTATCAACTTGAACGAGCTGATATTTCTGAAATTGTCGGAACTGATACCCGCTTTTAACATTGATGGCCTTGCGAAAGACGATCCGCTACCCGATATCACTGATTTAGAACTGGAGCTGGATGGCTTACTCTATGGATTTGAACCGACTGTGGACAGAGTTACAGACTATGACGATCTATTCATCATTCTCGGAGGAATCGTCACGACAGCCATCCGTCACCAGATCTTTGACAAACTGCAATACCAGACGTCAGGTGGGGTCTCCAATAACAAGAAGATGGCTAAACTCCTGTCCAACTTCAAGAAGCCAGACGCACAAACCATACTGCTGAACAGGAAGATCCCAGAGTTCCTAACGAACTTCAAACTCAGTGATGTCAATTCGTTTGGCGGTAAAACTGGTGCTCATCTCATCAATGACATTTTTGGTGATCAGTCAATCACTGCAATTCAAAGGCAGTTTTCATTGAGTACCATCCAAAAGGCAGTGAAGGATGAGAAATTGGCCTCCAAGATTCACAAAATCATCAACGGAGTGTATAAAGAACCAGTAAGCCTGGGCAAGGATCTCGTCAAGTCTATGAATTCAAACAAGAATCTGCTCAATGGTACTAATGGTGATAGTTTCAGTGCCTGCAAACAGTGGATCAAGATCTTTTCCATCGATCTGAAACAAAGACTTATGGAGTACAATCATGAACTCGATAAGTTCAGTCTCAAGCCAAAGAACCTGACTCTGAGAGTTCTTCCTAAGGGGAATTTTCCAGCTGTGTCCAAAACCGTGCAGCTGAAATTTGTGATGGATTCCTCAATGAATGAAGTTTTCTTCACTAAGGCCCTGGAGCTTCTCTCGGCTTTAGAGAAGTCGTTTCTTTACCCTGTGGTGAATATTAATCTGACTATTTCGAACTTCGAGCAGATTTCAAAAGAGGATAACAACATTGTTCAAATGTTCAGGAACAGTGAAGGTGGTGCTGGTACCTTAGAAGGAACTGACGAGATGATGTATGTCAATGCGGGTAAGATCAAGGACAGTAAAGCACAAGCGAAGGTTAATATCAGGGAGATGTTCAAAGCTAAGGACACACCATCCTTACCTATTGATGAGGATGTCAGGAACGATAAAACTAAGACTGACGGATTGGAGGAACTGACCACGCCAATTGAAGAAGAGGAAACTGAGATCAAGGAACTGACAAGTACGGGCTCAGTCTCACATCTAGACGTAGAAGCAGAACTACCTCGAACCTCTGAGCTACCCACCTCGCCCAAGCTATCATCATCATCAACCAACGCTGAAGAAGTAGTGGATAACTACCGATATGCCAACAACACCATTACATGTATCCGGTGTGGATCCACAATAGAAGATATTATTGAGCACAATGACTTCCACTTTGCTCTGGAATTAAGTGAAGAGATTAACGAACAACAGGAGGAACGGCCACCAAGAGCTTTACAAAGACCAGTTGAGAAGCACCCTGTGAGGATTACAAAAGGAAAGAGAAAGCAAAGTGCCACAAAGAGGAGAAAAATGGACGGTAAGCAATCAAAGCTACCCTTTTAGTCTTTTAATGAAGAACGTAACTTGCATCTGGTACCTACTTTGTAGAGGCAAGGTTCCATCCAAATGCAGGTACTCACTTACGAGGGTGTCTCCACAAAAACGACCTCGGAATTTAACATCATTCTTGATTTTTTCTGGGAGCTATTCCAAACGTAACACTCACAACGTGAAAACAACACCAGCCAAACGATGACTTTCGTCGCAAAGAGACTCGCAGTATCGCTACCACTGGCACGCTCCCATAGAGTTACCCGTCTGCTGTCCACCACACAGCAGGTCTTCAATGCGCATCAGGAACATGGCGACCACGGCCACCACCTTGAGGAGGCTGCCAACGAGAACTTCAGCAACAACCCACAATATCTCTGGTTTTTCGGCGGTCTGGCCAGTATTGGCTCGATTCTGTACCTGGACACCACATATCGCCGCTCGCACAACGGCGTTTCGTGGTTCGCCGAGTTCATCCATGTCACACCAAGGGAGCATATCGACCAGCTGCAAGCTAAGTACAATGATCGTATCGAACGCGACAAGCAGGTCTTTGAGGTGATGTTCCTCAATGACGATCCAAAAAACAAACAGTTTGGGAGAATTGGTGGAGTTGGGCTCGTCCCTAGAGGCTCCCCATTCAATGCTGAGCCCGGTGACACCATTGACTTGGACAGTTTGGAGCCAAGAAGAGTTCACAGAACCATATTTGATTGATTGGCCCTGTCCGTTATTTATTATTTATTTACCTATTTATTGATTATTTATTCTATTGATTCTGGAATACACATGCCTTATTTATTGTGAGTTTGATCTTGATTGGTGTACGAAGCAGATCATTCACGCCATTCAAGTGACTATAGATTTACAGCTTTGGCCAACGAATTTCCTATCTCCTCGCCCGTCAGGGAGCAACATTAGCGTTAAAGCGATATATATCCATCTCTGGCACAATAACTGCTTTTTTGTTCTCAGCACTTTGAATCTGTCATTTGTTCACGGTCAAGAATATTGAACAACTTCTCGTTTCGCAAAAACCCTCCCCACCCCCTGTTCTGAATATTCACCTCCAAGATGAGAACTAGGGGTCATGGTCCGAATTCATCCCTTGAGGAATATTAATTTTGCCAAATGTTCACTTTTTTGCCTTTCTCTATTCTTATCTGGTTCCCAAAGAAATGGCCCAGAATAAAACGTCGCTCAACGTCTACCACCCGAACTTGACTATTCATTCGAATGAGGACTTGCACCAAAAAATGACATCCTGTTTAGCTGAACCTGTTCTAGCCAAACTCAGAATTGATGAGAAGGAAGATCTTGAAACGTCTTTGGACGAAGAACGCAATGGCAGTGATGCCTTGAGTTCAATTGTCTCATATTACTTTGACAATGAGACTATTCCAACTGAGTACTCATTCGATGTTGAACAGGGTGTATATACCACCAGAAAGTTATCTAGTACCAATTCTATTGAAGTGAGTCAGTTTAACTTTGAGTTTGATAGTGGTGAAGATGATCTCTCAATCAATGATGGTGGCGTCATTGGTGAGTCCATTGATTCAGACTCCCCCAAGAATCACGAGAATCACAGTAATTCACAGGTCAACTCCCACCATGATCAAACTGATAAGAATGAATCAAGAAAGGAACGAGTAGCACCTTTTGTCTCTAACAGGATGCAGGATACCGAAGGGGACAGTGAAGATGAGGATGAAAAAGACAGAAAGAAAGAATTGAAGCCTTCTCATGAATCTTTCCTTGAGTCTTCAGTTTTTGACGATATCACTGAGCCTACGACCGATGAGGATTCCAGGAAAGGAGTATCGTCTACCGAGACAAGTGCACCCACTTCCAGTACAAACCTGAACAAGCTAGCTTGCATGGGATCTCCTTTTTCCAAAGACATCAGAACATCATTCAACGATATATCCATGCAAGCTCATAAAATCCCCAAGATCGAGGATATCACTGATACCCAGAGACCCTTGAGACATCCAAACCCTCCGTCTATGACTCAACTCAAAGAAACTTTCGAAGAGCTTTCCAAAATATTCGCTTATTCCAAGATATACACACAGACTATGGAACATGTTGCTGGTCTCAGTCAGAGTTACACATACCGTGAATTTCAAGTGATCTCCAGTTTGAGCACTCATAGAATCAGTAGGCTCGATTCTGGCAAACGAAAAAGACATTTCCATCTGTTGAGCACTGACGGAATCCTCCAAAACAAGGATATGGAACAAGGGGTTGACTTCAAATACTTGGTAAATAACGAAGGGAAGAACCGTCTTGTGCTGCCACCAGAGTCATGGCTTTCTGATGCTGGCATTAGATTCAGAACCAAACGTAAGACTGGGAAGAGGACCTTTTGGGAGAAGGTGGGATTCTCAGCTAAGGTATCGTCCGATGGATTCATCTATGAAGGCTGTTGGAACTTTGAGCAGTGCAAACCAGTTCTTGTTGTACCCCGCATTGATAGGCTCAATGAAGTTGGATATTGGAAGTTTAGTGCTCTGTTGAACACCAATGACGCCCATGTTCAAATCAAGAAGAATGATTTTGTGAAGTTGAAGAAGGTGACTGAGTACGAAAATGTTCATGAGTTGCTCTTACACTCGAATCATGGAATTGAATTTGACGATGGTGCCTCAACCAACTTCAAGAAGAAGTGCACCAAGATTGTCGAGGGTGAGATTGGAGAACGGCTTAAGAAGTTTAGCCTAGAGTTTTACAGCCGTGCTTACCATGAACAATTGCAAATCAGGGAAATTGAGTCTAGATTAAATGATGTCTTTTATAAGTTTGTTGAGACCCTTGTTGAAGTTTATTGGAGACTATTACTAAAAGAGACTGAGTATTCAGAGGAGAGAAATCTCATCCCTGAAATGCCTTTGAACTATGTGACTGTGTTTCAAAAGTATATGAAGACCAAAACTTTTGACTTTGGCTACTTATTTGCCTGGAGATTGGGTATCAATCTCGATAACACCGGTGAGAACAGCATCATTGCCTTTAACGCTTGTTTCCAAACAGATACCAGAAACTATGAAGTGGCTTACGCGTTGCTGTTGGATGCGTATTTGCAAAGCCATGACGTTCATGCTTTCATATTAAGATCACTGCTTTTTCGTGTGGACTCCTCAAGTGCAGAGGTGGTTAATGATCGGGGAAACCTGTACACTCAAATCGCAGCATATCTCGGTGTCTAGTTCTTTGTTGTGTCAATTCCTAGTTCCTGATTAGTTATGTTCAAATTATGTAATAGTTCCCCAGATTTCAAGGCTTATGCGCCTCCAGTTTATTCAAAAGCCAACATTGCCAGTAAAGACACAAACCACCTTCCACGTCAACATCAAATATGCTACCCAAAACCGTTGCTGTCACATCCATGGCTGCTGCTGCCACAGCTGCCGCATCTTTCAGCTCTTCGCAAGTCCCGGGCCGCTATATGATTGAATTCCACCAGTCATCGCCACTGGCACAGAGAGAACCTGGAAGGTCTATCGAAGATGTCCTGTCGTCTAACGGCTACAATGCGCAGATCCTCATTAATTACGACTCCAGTATCTTCCAAGGTGTTTCTGTGCAGATTGCCAATCCAAGCTCAAATATGGTCGAAGACTTGAAGGACCTTGAGGGTGTGTGCAACGCGTGGCCAGTGTCCACTGTTGGACTGGTAAACAACAACAACAAAAATGTCTGAGAGTATGATTTCACTAAGATGATTTTATAAATAGATTTCATTGATTTTCTGTGATTTGGTAGCAATGTACTAGTTTTGTTTATATGGCAATAAGAATCGCAATAGAGGAGCGAATAGACTGTTTGGCTGTGGCTGTATAGCACCGACAGCAAGCAGCATCCCGTTTATCGTCCACACCAGGCACCAAAAGCTACGTACAGTTAGGGAGCTCACAGCTGCCACCCATGAGATCAAGACCACCACTTCTAAACCATATAAGTACCTGGAAAAGAATCTGTCGGAAACCATTCTCTGCTGGGGTAAACGAAACACTCTGTTTCAAAAATTATGATGTTGAATGGAAGAGTAACCTCTTCCCTTTCGGGTTAATGAATTACCAATATGCTGTCCAGATTCCCTTTCGAAAATGTGTTGATTTTCACACCCATACAGGCCAGGTCAATCACACTTCGGGTTTCACTGCTTGAGTCTTCAATTCTGAAATATGCTGAAGCACAGCAGCCACATTCTCATCAACTAGGGAAACCTTGATTTTGGCTGTGGGTGACAGTCCAGGAGATATTGTCTTACTGGGTTCCTTTCTCGGCAGTTGTTGTTCGAAAATAGCCTAGCTGGTACTCAACAGTCATCAGCGATCTCTTTGATGGTTTGAACGCTCTGAGCCCGGATTGCTAGACTCGGCTATGTCTTCATAGCCAAAGATCCGATGGTAAATACTGGCGCCACATCAATCACACAGAGTTCAGCATCATCGTCATTGGCAAATAAACGCCCCTTCGCCCTTGTTACGGACGGACCACACCACAGAAATCCATTCGCCGGTTTGTCCGTGATAATGGAGACTGTAGTCACTTTAATAACCAGGATCAAACCACTGGCGCATTAAAATTATCAGTTTCGTCCGCTCAGTCTTCATAAAGCCTGAAGAATGAAGTCTACCATAAGTTCATTTTCTGAGCGAATCTGAGGTTCGCTACAATCTTCCACGTCATCATCATCATACTGCTGCATTAAGCCCTCGCCATAGAGACCATACATCATAAAATTATTTAGCCGTGCCCATCACCTCTTCAAAACCTATCTCTTACCTCTGGAAACTAATTAACAGTCTCCGCCAGACACCCCGAAGGTTTCATATCACATTGGTGCCATTTTGATTCTTTCAATTCTGGTCATTCAAAATCCAAATCCAAACATGGATTGTAGAGTGTATATCCAGATCATCCTGGTGGATTCAACTCTCTCCATAGAGTCTACCTGGTATCATGTGGAATTCGCGAAAACAATTTGGTGCATGAAAACTGGAAAATCAATAAAGCGCCAAATCACCACCATCCACCGAAATAGTATACCTCACCACCAATGCCAGTCATCAAGTCGATAGATCTCTTTCTTGAGAGATCCTTGAATCTTTTGCTTTCAAATCCTACAGAAGTACGTTCTATCTAACTTCACGCTTAAATCTACCAATACTGACAGCAAACCCAGACCCGCATTTCCATAACTTACGGCTCTCTGTCTAAAAAAGAATACAAAGCTACCGCCTCCTCTAAAGTTGCGAAACCAGATTCGAACAAGTCATTTGTCGCATTCAAAGTTTATGAACCAAGATCGGGCTCTCTTTACAAACTAAATACCACAAAATCTAAAGATCTATCCAAGGTAATGACTGCACTGGGTCCCCACGGTGTGCAAATATCGCACGGTGATGAAGAACACAAGAGCATCAGAGGTTTCAGTAGTGTACTGGCTAATGCTGATGTCCAAGAGTATGAAGAAGAAAAGAGCATCCCAGTTGAGGCAGAGAAGCAAATCCAGCAACAGACTCAGCAACAAGCGTCGACAGGAACAGGTAAGAAGAGCAAAAAGAAGAAGGGTAAAAAGTGACTACAGACTCCAGTGAAACGTGAACTGTTGTACCCTTTGTGACAATTCTGTTGATGCCAGTAGTTCAACCTCCCTTTCTTCAGTAAAATCGAACTGTCATATAGGGTACACCAATGATATAGCGAGATACAGGTAAGCAGAATATATGCATAATACTCTACAGCATAGTATGCTACTAGTCCAATGATTCCCAACGCCTAACACAAAGACTCTAGGCACTGCTAACATATCCACCGTCGGACTATAATTACCGACGGTATGTTGTCTGGAATCGATTTGAGTTTCACAAAGCAAAATGGAGACCTTCTTTCTATCACAAAAAGTTATAACTAATTCAATTTACAACCGCATCAGTAAATTCTCACTTCTTCTTGGGAGATCATCCGCATCCAACTACTCATTTGTGCAAGACAATATCACTTGCCTACTGCATTGGAAAAAGCCTTGAATTCAGTGATGTCGTAATTTAGTAAATTCAAACATCTTAATGCTAATGATCAAAATCTATTGGGGCAAAAATCTTTTCAAAACTTGCTAAAAAGATCTAATTGTCCACCAAATTTTCTTCTGTATAGTAAAGGATCTGGCACCAATGAATAAGTTTTCAAACTCCGAACTACTCTGTCATTGAGTGGTGTATAAACCTCGAAGAGTATATGTCCCATACCCCACCCTTACAGGTGATGTCTGGGTGATTTCGCGAAAATTACTGTTTTCACTACTGTCAGCTTTTTTTTCAAAATGGATTGACGAAGAAGCTCACAACTGACTTCGTTAGGTATAGTCTATTAATCAGAGAAAAATGGCCCCAACTAACGCTGCTGCTACGGAATCTTTCATCACCAAGATTACCTCCAATCCTGGCTTTCCAATTTTGGTGAATATCGCTCTATTTGTCGTATGTAAACTTCAAAACTCATCAAGTTTCTTTGACGGAGCGAGAGGAACAGTAATACTAACTTTCACAGGCCGGTGTTGCTCTCATTCAAAGTGAGGTTATTGAGTCCATTGCTCCTCAGTTGTGAGATATTGGAAGTGTGACTTAGCGCGTAAATGTTCAGAAGAAATGATATCTTTTTGGTTCAGACTTGATGCAATGGCATTCTGTTGACTTGCTCCTTTAGTTTGAATGGTGTACATAGTGACGATGATGGAATCTGTATATGTGGAATAGTTGAATTTGAGTATATTTCAGATGTAGTGTTCAATTTATCACTCTATAGGAGTAAAAATGCTGGGTTCCCTCATTCTGGGTTTTCTTAAGATAAGAGACTTAATTGAAAGGAAAAACCAAAGAGACTACATATGTGTAAAGGATTAATGGAATAGAGTTTAGTATATAACATAACCACTTTGAGCTTGAATATATAAGGGGATAAAAATTACAAACCTGAGAAGGCATTATAGAGTTCAAGAGGGACAAAAAGGAAGTGTAGATAAGGCGCAGCAAATTATCGTGGAGCATCTGAGAAACAAACCAGTTATCATCCATTGAAAAGAAGTACCTCTGGGTCTAGCGCGAGCTTAGTCTCATTCCTGGAACGCGACCCATAGAGCGTGCAAAATAGCTGGGAACCAAATGAAGACTGCGTCCGCTTGTTAGTAACTGACAATAAAAGGGTAAAAAGCGAAGATGCCACAAAGTGTACTTACTACATAGGACAATGTTGATAAGCAAGTCCTTACCTGCACCTCTCATCAAAAAGACAGCCAAAGGTGGCAAAAGAATGGCTTTAGGGGCAATTGTTAGTAAATGATGCACACAAGGGTGCTGGCGTTCTCTGACAGAGATACTGGCAAAATCATCCAATTCGGCTCAAAAGAAGCACTAGAGGATAAAATCTATTGCTCAGCTAGTTATTATGTACATACCAAGAATAATGTTAATGATTTTAGAACCGTCAGCCATTGTTTTAGTAGTTTTATTGTTTTTGTTTAGGTTGCTTAAGTAGGGAGAAATGGCGTGCCAGGTTTTTTTCTCTTATTTCTCGAAACTTTCGGCCAGATAGCGCGACTTTACGAAACACGCCTAGGTCATTGCTGCAAAAATTACAAGTTTTATTTATCTACTTCAACACCTTTTTCACAATCTTCTCAACAGCATCCCAGTCATCCGTTGGCACACGAGTCATCTCAATGTCACCAAAGTACTGTCTGATGTACATCAGCTGCTCATAAGATTTCTTGTCGTGGATAAAGGATACCGCAACACCCACTCTTCCGAATCTACCTGTTCTTCCGATTCTATGCAAATACGTAGAAGGATCTGCCTTGCCCTCACGGTCGGTAGGCATGTCATAATTCACAACCATGGAGACAGATGGGATATCGATACCTCTAGCTAACACATTGGTGGTGATCAGCACCTTGGAACGACCCTCTCTGAAGTCATCAATTAATCTATCTCTCTCAGAGACTTCTAGGTCACTGTGCAGAATGGAGATGGCATGACCCTCATCCTTCAATTTTTTGTAAAGTATGTTGGCTGTTTCCTTCTTAGCAACAAATATAATCGAAGAGCCAATGGTCAACAAGCTGTATAGTTCATTCAGCACCTCAAATTTGTGCTGTTCGCTATCGCAGTCCATGTATAGCTGCTTGATGGCATCCACATTCAGCTCTTCCTGCTTCAAAGACAACTCATTGGCCTCTGGAACAAATCTTGTAGCGTACTTCTTCACCTCTTCTGGAAATGTAGCACTGAAAATAACCAACTGACAATCATTCGGCAAAAACTTCTTGACTCTGAAACATTGGTCACCCAAACCTTGTTTATCAAGCATATTATCGGCCTCATCTAGTACAAACACCTTCACTTTGGAAACGTTCACTTGCTTTCTTCTAATTAGATCTAACAGGGTACCAGGGGTACCGACCAAAACCTGGGCTCTGATCGAGGCGCCTCTTTCAAAAGCGTTTGGCACAACAAGCTGTGAGGTGATTTTGGTGTACTTTCCCATTGTCTGCACAACTTCCATTGTCTGTCTAGCCAATTCTCTAGCTGGAGACAGACAGATTGCTTGCACTTCTTGAAGGTTTTGGTCAACTCTACTCAACATGGTCAGAGAAAAGGCAGCAGTCTTACCAGTACCAGATTGTGACTGACCAATCATGTTTCTTGGCGGGTTAGAGATCAATAGGGGAAGAGCCTTCTCTTGGATCTTGGATGGCTTCTGGTATCTCATACCATACAGACCCTTCAACAACTCTGGTGATAGGCCCAAATCCTCAAAGGACTTGATGGAGTACAATGGAGAGTTTGGGTCAGCCTGCAAGTCAGCAAGCTTGACTTTAACTTCGTATGAGGAAGTGAGCAGGTTAGTCTCAGGTTCCTTTGGCTGTTCTTTTGATTCTTCATGGGTGGTTTCAGCCTTAGGCTCTTCGTTGGCAGTTTCAGCCCTTGGCTCTTTCTTGACTCCAGCAGCAACAGGAACGGCAGGCTTTTCCTGCTCCTTTTTGGAAGCATTCAAAGAAAGGGAGTTTAGCAGGTTGGCAGCATCAGTTGTCTCTCTTTTGTCAGACATGGCGATGTTGGTGCTTAGATCTAACTCAAAGAGAACATCAGTAACATCAAAGTTTTTTGTTTTGAAATTTCAACATGCTTATATAATCAGAGTTATCAGTTGTTAGCATTAGTTATTAATTTGTAACAACTAGATACCTACATCTCTTCCTTATATATACTTTCGTTCATTCATATCATTAGGTCGAAACTTGGTCTGGAGTCCAGTCCAAACCAAGTCTCTTATAAACACTGCTTTGTACAGTGGTCCACACTTCTGCCTTTTCTTCCTTTGACAGAGAGGTACTCTGTTGTGACTTATTTTGTGACACATCATTCATAATGGCCTTTCTCAAAAGTGAGTTCTTTCCCACGCTACTGAAACGGGAAGGGGATCCTCTGGTTTGTTCTCCTCTTCTTTGCTTCTTTAGTTCGTGCATCGCCTTCTTGTAGTCAAAGCGACACTGAGCTTCCACAGCCAGGTTCAACATGAAGTTCTCGATGACGTTTCTCCACTCTGGCTTAGACAATCTATTGTTGTAAAAGTGTGGAAGACCACTAGCCTTCAGGATCTGTTGATGCCTCTTTCTTGCAGCAAAGAGAGTGTACTTGGCAGTCTGGATTCTAAAACTCTTGTCAAACTTTGCCTCCTTGTAAATATCACTTTCAACCAAAACGTGCACAATAGTAGCATCATCCGCATCAAGCGGCAAGAACTCAAACTTGAATTCGTTGGTGGGTGATGGATAAATAAGCGGGAGTTGATTGCCCCAATCTGGCCTCAAAGATTCCACGATCAGTAGCGACCTCACATCGTTCAGGGTCCAGTCCAACAGATCACGCCTGGTGAACATTGGACGGCCATCAATAAGAAGCCTTGGATCAGCAAGGAGTTCAGGCGCATACATATCGCTGAAGGTGGTAGGAAGGGCCTCTTGCAAGGCAAGGACGAGTCTCTTTTGTGGCGCTTGTTGTGGTTGTTCATATGGCGCATAGTCAGACACATTAGTATATTGAGTGGCCATAGTGCTTTGGTTGGAGAATAAGGAGCTATTCAAGGAATATTTAGACTGAATCGAGGAGTTAGTTGACTGGTGGGATAAGTTTGAGTAAGAAGACGCAATGGATGGAACAGGCTGAAGTGGCTGTAGGTTATTGATACCCAAGTCGCCCATCAATGACGTGTCATCACACATTTCGATATCCTGCTGTCGTGGTGTGCTTAAGGATGGTGAGTTCGACGTGGTTTTTGTGAGATTGTTGAATTGTTCCTTTATCGACCCTTGGCTTGATCCCATACTTCTCAACTTACCAAAAAGGGTCCTCTTCTCCTTGTGCTCCTCACTTTGAGAGTCAACAGACTCATTTGATACCACTTTATTCAGAGAAGTGTCTGACGCATTCGTCACAATTTTCAATGATGATGAGCCGTGTCTCAAATTGGAGGTTGGTAAGTTGAACTTTCTTGTGATCTCATCCCTGGCACGATTAGTGTACTCCTTAGGAGTAACGCAGTTATCACGGAGAACTGGTGAGACATACATCTCGGTTGTTCAAATGTGTTTATCTGGTCTCTTACTTGTTGTTGATATATCTTCTGTGGTATTGGCTGGTTTTGCTTTCAAATGATGGGGGCACTTAAGGGGAACTGATGCCTGAAATCTGCAGGGATCGGTTAAGAATTTGCCTGGTATCTGTGAATTCCTGGTATAGGGTTGCGTTTGAGGCCTGTTGGGGATGTTTGGTTAGTGTTAATTGTGGTAATGGTTGCTTTAGGTGGCACAGAGAGGAAAAATTTGACTAATTCTGAAAGGTTCGGATGATGCTCCAGATTTTCAAAATGCCGGCATTTTTCCACCAGAACATCCACAAAATGTCCCTATTCTGATTGTCTCCCGGAGAAATCTTGCTGTAAGTTGGGACATTTGGTGGGGTCAAGAACTTCGCTGCATGTAATTTTTTTGTGTGGTTCTCACGAACCTGGCTTTTTAAACGGACAAGGTTCGAGTAGGGAATTTACAGTGAGAATTGGCTGGCGGCCTACTGAAAGATTGATCTATCACTAAGTACAGAAGCTATTGGTAGGAGAAAGCTACTCTCGACTATTGTTCAGCATATACAAGTAGAATCTGAACAATCAAAGCGGTAATTACACCGTGATTGAATTTTTCCGAGCTTTAGCAACTTGCATGAGTTTGGTGCTTCATGTCCTAAAAGATCACGCAACCTGTCGGAGAAACTTTTAAGACATGCCTATTCGCACCAAAAATGTCCCAGAAATAGAGAAATAGGAGATAATACTCTCATTTCTCCGATTATCCGCAATGCGCCGCGCTTGTGGATACTTGCGGCGCATTGCGGACCCGGCTAGCTTAGTTCCATTTTAACCTACCGGCAGCGGCTGGAACCGGGGACTCGAGAGGTCTACAGAGAGAGATTGAGACTCGAGGGTGTCTTGATTAGGGGCGAGTCTCGAGAGTCCAAACTTTTGAGTCTGGAGCTAGAAAGCATGTACGAGATTCTGGTCACCATGAGTCTAAATGCCAATCCAGAGCCGGGAGCAATTCAGTGCTTGTGTGATCTTTGAACAGTATTTGAAAGTAGAGAAGGAGAATAAGTGGACTCTGAAGTAGACATTGTGCAAAATCTGGAAGAAGCAAAGTCACAATGGGCGCTCTAGATGCTGCGACATTACACGCTGATTCCTGAGGTTATCGCTTTTTCCCTGCGTCTAGAGCCCAGATCAGTGTTTATATATTGCCCCGATTGCTGGCAGGGTAACATTGTTTGTTTGGAGTAAACAAAAACAAAACAGAAGGATGGTTCTCAATAAAATACACCATTAAACAAGGTGGCATAGATCTTGTGCGAATGGCAGTCATAACGCGCGGTGTTGCCAAACGGTTGATCCGGGAGAAGTCCGGGAAACGAGTGGAATCAGACTCTACAGATATATTGGTGAGTATTTAGAGCTTCCGATGATTTGTATCCCTATTCTAACAATGTCAGATTTCGTTAAATTACACGTTGTTCATGAGAGACTTGCTAATCGAAGCACAGCAACTGGCAACAAAAGATGGATCTGCTGAAATTTTACCAACGCATATTCGACTAGCGCAAATTACTATACTGAAAAAGTTCAAAGGTTGAGAACCGATTATTTTGGTCATCACTTTATTACAGGTTGTACTATTTCGCACTAGTTTGTGAATGCAGTTTGATGTCTTTAAAAGACATGATTTGGAGTTTTCAAGGTGTCCACCATCGCTAATGCACCATCTGGATCGTTTTTGTTATATACAAAGAGACCCTGGAGCTGTGCAGTACTTATTGGAACACCCAATGAGTGGGCTCTACTCACAAATTCCTTGGCTTTGGATTCCTGGTTCTCATAGAATCTCAGGAACATCTTTTCGATCTGGTACTCACTGGCATTATCAACGAGGATTCTGTAATCCACTCTACCGGGTCTCAAGATTGCTGGATCCAACTTTTCGGGGTGATTGGTAGTCATAAATGTGATGGTTTCTTCTGAAGATGCAACGCCGTCTAGGGCATTCAACAATCCACTGAAGGTGACACCGGATTTGAAACCACCCTCTTCAGTCTGGTTACGTTGGTTGAATGCGGCATCAATATCTTCCAGTAGCAACAGGGATCGTTCAGGTATGTGGTTCATCAAGTGGTTTAATCTGTCGTCAGTCAAGTTGGCCTCACTCAAGTTCAAAATGCAGATGTTATAGTCTAACTCACCAGCTAGTGCCTGAATAAAGCTTGTCTTACCACTACCCGGCGGTCCATAAAGCAAATATCCACGTCTATATGGGATTCCTCTATCAAAGTACCACTTTCCACTCTTCAAGAAGTCTCTAACATCATCCACGATATTCTCTTTGATACCTTGGTCCAAAATTACAGAGCCGATTGTACGTTTCTTCTTTGGTTGGCCGAACGGTCTCCATTCTGGACCCCATGAAGTATAAATTACAGTCTTACCTTCCTGAGCTTTCAAAGCCAATGTCTTTGCTTCAGTCAGCAAATCATTAAACAGGAATCGGTCTCTGTACAATGTAGTCAACGTTACTGTTTCGAAAGGAGTACCACTAGTCATATCAATCATCTTTCCAGATCTTTCTCTTTTGATGAACATGAAAGCGCCTTTGTATCTAATCAAGTGGTTACCTGGACCAGGAACCAACGAAAACTTTGTGGAAACAGCTCCGTTATCATGCTGAATAAAGTTGGTTTCAACACTCAGGTGTCTTGAAGATCGATGCTTGTATTGAGACATCCACTCAAGGAACCACATATAGGACTTGTCCTTGGATGGGATCTCTAAATCAACCAGCATTTGGCGATACAGAAATCCAGAAGCTCTGAGAACACCTTGACGAGCCACAGCCAACCCTGTTCCTAGCAACATCAAACCACCACCAGCTGCAAAGTATGGATTGCTTACAACCACTTGTTGAAATATACTGCTTGCCATTGAGCTTATTGAACCGTCTGAGGACTCTGAAATCTTCTTGAAGTCGATCTGTGGTGGATTGCCAGGAGCTCCAGGACCAGCACTTAGAGGAGCGCTGGCAGCTTGAGTAGGCTCTTGTATCAGGTCAGCATCTGTTATAGTAGGTAGAGTCTTCTCAGTTCCTTCGGAGTCCTTTGAACCAGAGAACCAGGATAAAACCATTACCAGTGGAGAACTGCAGTCTGGGCTCATTGTGTGGTTTGGGTGTCTCTTGTTTTTTCCTTTATTTGACGGTCTTGAGCCCTGCTGGAGTTTTGTGAGTTCCTCGATTTTTGGCACTCAGTGGCAACAGAGGCTTTGCAGATATACAGCAGCCTTTAGCAAAACATTGAATTAAACTTCATTCAGCTCTTTTTCAGTCTTCAAGCTAAGAGCAGCTCTTGATTGAAAACTCAAATCACTTCTAACCAGGCTGACATTACAAAACTGGATCATTGAACGGTCGATTTGACATCATTTGTGTGGGGACCACTTGTTGATTAGACAGACTGACAAGAATGTTGCTGAAAGACGAAAAAGAGAGCTACTGCGACTCAGATATGGTTGAGACTATTAACATTAGCAGTAGCAGTTCGACTGAGAGCCCTGCTGATCAATCAGATAATCAATTGCAAAGTCCAACGCAAGCCAGAGGCCCTGTATCTCACTTGTATCAGAGCATCAGCAAGAACGTGTTCAAGACTTCAAACAGACTTCTGGATGACATCAAGGCCGACCTATTGTTTATCTCAGATACGAGTGGATCAAACGAGTTCAGATCAGGTATATTGAAACTGCCTCCAATCAAGTACTCTGAGAAGATCGGATCCACCAAGTACAACCCATTTGACATCTATATCATGGACCAGGAGCTTTCATTCGCACCTACTATCGAACATAGACATTCCAAAGCGAATCCAAGAGATAGAGTTACCATCATTAGAGCCCTCCTTTATAACAACTCGGAGGCCACGCTTTCAAGGTGCAAAGTGTACCACGTCAAGATTATTGTCAAAGTCAAGGAGATTGTTGCAGATAAGACAGTGTCAAAGAACGAGTATCATTTGGTAAATGATGATGAGCTAAAGCAAGAAGATATTGTGGACTTGATTGAGTTCAAGTCACTCGATGGCGTTGAGGACGCTGGAATAGCTCGCTCAGCACTACCACGGATTGTTGATGAGGGAACTTATATCTGCTCAGCAACTAATAAGATCTTGAGAATTGAGGTTTCAGAGCCTGAGTTTGACCTTGAAGACTTGCATGATTTTGAGATTGGGCCAATCAATGTCCGTTACAGCAAGGCACTGGAGAATTTCCCTGGGTTGAGCCCAACTATCCCATCACCTGCCCAGTGCCTCCATACATTGTTCAAAGCCTTGAGAGGGCCTCTTTCCCTGAGCGAAGGCGAAGCTACTAAAACCATCGATATTGACAATAAACCATTGAATTCAAGAATCAATCCAGCTCTTCTCGTGAAGAGATTACAATTTGAGATCACTGATACTTCTTTCATCCCACCGAACATTTCAGACTCTGCTAATGACATCAGAGCTGCAGTGGTCAAGGAGTCTTACATCAGAAAGACGCTAGAAGTTTGCCTGTTGGGCGTTAAGTCTTACTCAGGAACGAGCGAAAATCCCTTCCAAGGGATGGCTTCATTTGTCAAGGACCTCGGTACCATTTTCCACCAGCTTGGTGATAATGGGTCTATTAGACACCATGAGTACAACAAATCTGCCTCTTTTATCAGTTTGTCTGTTTACCCATTCTATAGTGATGACCTCATCAAGTCGTGCTACAACATAATGACATACGTTGACCCTGCGAACAAGGGCAGGTATTTTGATGCCTTAAAGGACGTTTCGGTTGCGCTTTCCACTATTAAGCTGAGAAACTTTGTCTCACAACTTACTACACTGGGTCTCATTGGTCAACGTGAAATTGACAATGCATACAAGGCCCTGTTAGGCACAGTTCCTGATGGTGACGCTGTTGATGATGATTTACTTCTGTCGATGTACCATGCTGAGCTGCATGATCACTCCCTGGATACCAAGCTAAGATCCTCGTTGGAGTTGCTTGCTAAGCACAGAGATTCTCCTAAATTACGCAAGTTCCTGAACTATGAGCTTCTAAATATCTCAGAGGCTTACCGCCTGTTAGAGATCGACCCGCATGTGGATGATGACATTGTATCCACAGCATACATGATCAAAATGACAGATGAAGCGTCCAGAATGCAACTCTTCAGCCGTGCATTTATCACAATTGCGACTGATAGAAGAAGTTACAGATTATTGGATAAGGTTGAAAAAGACTTCCCTGACTTGTATGATCCTATGAGTTTTGAAGAAGCTTGTCAGTGTCTAGGCGTGGATCAGAATGCTGACGACTCACAGGCCATTAATATTTTCCAAATGAACAGCTCTGATATCACTAAGACTAGAAATGCTTTGAGAACCTTTGGTGAACGCAAGAAGAGCAAGCTCATTATTGCGTTCTTGGAGACAGGTATCATTGACCATAGCTTGCTGCCAGCTTCAAGTTGGCCTGTTGGGTTAAACAATATTGGTAACACCTGTTATCTGAACTCGTTGTTGCAGTACTACTTTTCCATCAAACCTTTAAGAGATGCTATTTTGAACTTCAATGATGTCTACAGCGGCGAAGAGATTTACCAAAATAGAAGAATTGGTGGTAGATTGGTTGGTGACTCAGAAGTCGAGAGATCATTCCAGTTCACTTACCACTTGAGAGATTTGTTTCATGATCAAATACACTCAGGAGTGAGATGTATCACTCCAAAGAAGGAGTTAGCTTACTTGGCATTCTTGCCGTCTGTGACTGCCGTTGAGTTTGAGGATCCTGATGCTATCGTCCCAGTGAATCCATTTACAGACCATTATGAACCAGGTCATAGCGAAGGTAGCTCTGATCTGATTAAGCTTGATGAAGATATTGATATCGTTGATCAGTTACCACCAGCTCCATTGGAGACAGATATCGATCTCATTGACATTGACAAGCCTGATGATGAGTTCATTTTGGTGGAGGAAGATGGTGTTGGACAAAATAGCAACAGCATTGAGACACCCGATGCGACTGAGTCATTGTTACAAGAGACTTCAGTTGAAAAGGAGGAAAACCCACGATTGAAGGCGAAGGAGGCGAAAGTTGCCAAGATCAAAGAAACTGAAATGGAAACAGCCTACGAGATAGGAAGACAACAAGATGTTACAGAGTGCATCGGTAACGTTTTGTCTCAGATTGAAGCTGCGCTGAAGCCAGAAGGGTTTGAAGAGGAGGATCACGAACAAAAGGACCTGGTAAAGAGTCTCTTTTTTGGGAAAACAGTTCAGCATTTGAATGATGTCAACGATCCAACTGTGAAGAGAGAAAAAATTGATAGCTTCTCAAACTTGTTTGTCAACATCACTGATAAACCAAGAAACATCTATGATGCATTTGATCTTGTCTTCAAGTCTGAGGAGTTATCTATGGATACCGGTGTTTTCAGAAGATCTGAGAGAATCACGACATTACCAATTATCCTTCAAGTCCAGATCCAAAGGGTCTATTTTGATAGAGAGACACTGAGAGTGTACAAAGCTACTGAACCTTTAGTATTCCCAGAGACCTTATACATGGATAGATACTTTGATACCTCCGACCCTGAGATACTGACAAAGCGAGAAGAGATCAACAGCTGGAAACAGGAGATTGCTCAATTAAAAGAGAGAAAGGCAAAGCTACTCTCCACTGACAGACACAATATTACTTTCAGAGATTCATTGAAGGCTACTAAAGAATGGCTTGAGAACAATGGGGAAGGAAAACCGGAGACGTTGAAGACATTGGACAAACAGATTGCTAAAATAGATGGTGAATTATCTGGCATTTTCCAAAAGATTGAAACCTTGGAGAGCAAGATTGATCATCAGTTTGACAACTTCACCAAACACGGATATTCAATTTTTGCCATCTTCATTCATAGAGGTGAGGCAAATTTTGGGCATTACTGGATTTACATCAAAGATTCCGCGAGTGATATGTACAGAAAGTATAACGACGAGATTGTTTCCGAAGTTTCTAAAGAGGAGGTGTTCAACTTTCAACCAACTAATACGGCAACTCCATACTTCCTCGGCTATGTGAAAAAAGGCCACGAGCATGAAATTGAACCCCTTTGCAGAGTAATCACCGAGGTGACCGAAGTGATTGATATCGACTAGACGTAAGCAACTAAGAGTTGAATAAATGTCAATGAAGCATTGATTTCGTAGAGACGTACTAAGATTATCATAAAGTTAAGTTTTCAAATACTATAAAAACACAATAAGTGACTTTATCTATAGAATCGAATCCATTTTAGCGAACACTGAGAAGACACCTGCCACGACTTCCAGGCTCAAATCGACGCCAGGACTTCTTTCCAGCTCTTCATTGATTTCACTAGCAAGATTGATCCCCAAACCTAGAGAGCCTGCCTTGACTTCAAAGGGAAAAGCAGAAAATTGAGCCAGAAGCTCATCTGCCCTTGAAAATGCACGATCTCTCTGGTCGTAGCCCAAGGTCACCAGCACATTTTCCAAGACATTAGCAGCATATGAACCAGCAACCAAAGCGACAGATCTCAGGTATTTGAATCTTGTTTCTTCCGGGAACTTGCTGTTGGTAGGCAACACGATCGTTCTCGTTGTTAAAAGGGAGAGAGTTCTTTTCATAATTGCGTCCTTAGTCTGTGAGTCATTCAGTGGATGTGTTGGCATGTCAAAGATCAGAAAGTTTTTGCGTTCTGTTCTAAGGATACCTTTGTCAACGAGACCTTTGGCTAATCTCTCACGAACCTGTTTTAGCTGATAGTTAATCTTCATCAAATTCCAAGTCTCGCCACTCAACAGATCAATCCATTGGGAAATACTGAGATTATCCTTGTCATTTTTCATCAAGTTCAAGGCCTCGTCGAGAAGTGCCTCACCGGTCTTCCTGTCATCAATGACATGGATCAGTCTTTCAGAGAGATCAAACCTTTGTCTTGCTGGTTCGTTTATCACGGCAATCTTACCACGAAGGGCCAGCTCTAAGAGAATGCAGCCACGCAGGGCATATGAAATGTTGTCATTCCAGAAGGAAAGATATCCCTCTTTGTCCTTGATTCCTAGAAGGACCACCTCCTCCATCAAAGTGAGTGCTGGCTCTTTCTTCTCTTGTGTCTTGAGTTGGGCCTCAGCAGGGTCGTAACCCACCTTGTGGTTGTTGAGGTTGGATTCTTGCATATCAGCTTCATCAGCACTGCTGTCAGCTTCACCACTAACCTGTCTCACTCTGCGACGTTGGATTCCGGACATTTGTGTGTTTTTAATGGGTCAATTGGCCAGCAGATTGAAGGGATGTGTGCTCTTGTTATTTTCGGCGTCTTTAGGACACCTGGTAAACAAAGCTGGTCTTCGGCAATACAGAAAGAGACAAAAACAGTCTTTTGAAAGGAAAATTCCTTAGAGAAACCACCTAGAATCAATGAATAGGGTTTAAAGAGCACCACAAACGTATCAGACAGTTGTTGTTTTCTTGTTTTATGACCACTATTTTTTTGTTCATGATTAATTTTGGACGATCGATAGAGCTTTACTGGGGCTTCATAACCACTGGTGATTACGTATTACACACCGTACCCAACGAGGAGAGCCTGGAGGTTAGAAACTAGAACTCCATCTCTGAGTTGACTGAAGAAACTCCAATCCACACCTTTCTCATTTTAGAATTCCAACAGCTAGGTGGTTTGCACTACCATCTGTTCACTAATGCCACTGGCCAGCCGCATCCAGGCCGGTCCAAGCTAGGCAACCTAACTCGTCCAATTTTGACGCGAGGAAGTACTGGTCTATCATCTTATCCAACATTGGTAATGACATTGGTATGATTGCCACATTCACTAGTGTCTACTTGTGCTCACTAATGTTACGATGGCGGGAACATGTGTGGAAATCCTTGTGGAAGGTTGCTCGTTCCTGTCAGTTCTCATGTCGGTTGTCGAAGGTGACAATGGTGTCAGAGTACTCAGAAACGTCAGATTATAAGCGTCAATTCGCATCATTACAAGATTAGAGCGTTAAATATAATTGGTATCTTGACCAAATCTACGGATCCGTATAAGTCTAATATATTGATGATGTTCCAAGCGCACAATGTGATATGTGTACTAAGTACAATCACCTCGAAGCCTAAATGAATCTATTATGGGGCTTGAATCTAGATAAAGGTTGGAATTCCGGTATTTTTCCAGTCCCATGGGTCGTTGAATCTGATACCCTCATCCAATGAAGAGACCTTATCTAGCTCCTCCTGAGTCAATTCGAAGTCCTCAACGTTCAGGTTCTCCAAAAGTCTCTCCTTGTGGGATGATTTTGGAATCACACCAAGACCTCGCTGGGTTGCCCACCTCAGTAAGACCTGAGAAGGCTTCTTACCATGAGCTCTGGCAATGGAGGCTACAACATCATGCTCGAACAAAGTAGAAAGGTTTTTTGCCTTTGGATGGTCTAGCTCAAAGAATGATTGAGGACCAAAAGAGGAGAATGCAACAACCCATAGACCAGCCTTTTGAGCGTATTCCACAAGTTTTGGTTGCACTAAGTATGGATGGTGCTCAATCTGTAAAGCAGCTGGTTTAACTTTAGCACCCCTTAATAGATCTTGGACTAAAGCACCTGAAAAGTTAGAAACACCAATGGCTTTGATTTTGCCATCAGCATAAGCAGCCTCTAACGCTCTGTAGGTGTCAATGATTGGAACATCCTCAAACACGAACTCCTCAGTCAAACCAAAGTTTGGAGGGTAAAGGGTATCAACTGGAACAAATGCTTGTGCAATAGGGAAATGAATATAGTATAAATCGACATAGTCCAACTGCATGTCCTTCAGAGTCTTCTCAAGTCCTATCATGACATTATCCGGGTGGTGAAAGGTATTCCACAGCTTTGAAACAATGAACAGCTCTTCGCGCTTGACCAAACCCTCATCAATAGCACGCTTGATACCCTCACCAACTTCAACTTCGTTACCATAGTCTGCAGCGCCATCGAAAAGCCTGTAGCCCAACTTGATGGCATTATAAACTTGTTCACTAGCAGTTTCCTTTGAAAGCTTCCAGAGACCAAGACCAACCAAAGGGGCCTTCAGGCCGTTGTTGAGGGTGATTTCAGATGGCATTGCTGTGAACTCTCTTCAGCTTAGAATACTCAACACTGGGAATCTTGGAGCTTTATATCAATTTGTGAGTACATGTGTGCGTGGTTTTTTGACAAGAAGGTCGTTCCGAGCTGTCAGTGAAAGTTAGGATTAGATCTAAAGGAAATAGACACAGGCCTGGACCTCTAGCATATTAGTAACTGGTTCACGAGTTAAAGATGGCACTTAGGCAGTGCGTGGTACCCTGATGCTTTTCGGTGGGATTCGAGTGGTGAATCTGTCTGACTTTAATTGAAACTGGCAGTAGATTGGTTTTTCTTCTTCGTGGGTATATGTGTTTAAGATTTACATAGCGCATACTCTTGAGAAAACTTCAAGAACTATATACTTTTTATTTCTTTATCTACTTGCTTCTCCACTCGCCCACATCCTTCAGGTCTTTGATAATGTTGAAACCACCCATTCTTTGCTGGAGCTCAAAAACGTCTCTCTCCACAGCCTGTTCAGGTCTCCATCCCCAAGCCACCCTCTTGCTTTCCTCTAGGCCATCGTTTCCATTAAGTGCTACCTCAGAGATGTACTCACCGATGATTGGCATATACTTAAAACCTTTGCCTGAGTCACCAGTGCCCAGCACGAGACCCCTGTGATCTGGATGTTCACAAATCAAGAAGTGGCGGTCAGGAGTGTCTGTACACCAACAGATTTTAGCTACAGAAAATTCTCTGGATGCGATAGACTCAGGGAAAACCTGGTGAAGGAAGTTTCTCATTTGATCCTGAGCTTCTTTAGGAACCTCGTGCCTATAGACAGGGACAGAGTAATTCTTCCTGGTATCCATGTTGATGTATCCGGGGAACTCATTGCAGAACTTGAGCTCATTGTTAAGATCTGGCTCAAAGAAGAAACCTTCGTCAATGTTCAGAACCACTGGCAGATTTTTCAAGGCAGCAGCTTCCTCGTCAGTAAGCTTGATATGACCCACAGTCCAGCATTTCGCTAATAGGAGACCCTTGAAGTCTAGAAGCTTGACTGAGTTGGCACCAGCACAAATGATCGTCTTTGACGACTTGATAACCTGGCCACTAAATGTTTTGACACCAGTACAGTCCTTAGATTCATCATGGTAAATCAAAGATTCAACCGTGTCACAGATGAACTTCGCACCGAGACTTTCACACTCTTCCCACACATTTTCAAGGGCCAGTCTAGCAAAAGTCCACCCACACTTGTTCTTTTGATGGTATCCTTTCCAACCCTTGAACCTGGTTCCATCATCCTCAGAGTTTCGCACAAGCCGAGCAAATTCTTCAGCAGAATCAATCTTGGTGACATCCTCACCTTTGGAAATGAGAACCTCATATCTTCTGTTGATTTCCTTGACTGCATTCTTACCCGATCCACCATAGACAATTCCAACCTCATTGAAAGCAGGTTTGTACAATTTATCAGATCTCCATTTCAAAAGAGCCTCTTCAGCAAGATTTGAGTAGAACTCATCCTCAACAGTGGATTGAAATATCTTGTTCACGTCGTTTCCTGCGCTCAAGGGTGATGGAATAGGATAGCTGTCAATCAAGGTAAGGTTCTTATGACCTTTTCGAAGAAGTTCAAGAGCAGTTGAGAGGCCAAAGGTGCCTGCCCCAACAATGATAATGTGATCTTGGGGGTTCATTATCGAATCTGGTTGGAACTAATCCTCCTTCATAATCGAGAAGATCACAAGACCTCTATATATCCTCCAAAGGATTCGACGCATTTATCAGAGAGACCGCTTCGACCTTCCCTAGTACCGATCTGCGCGAAATTGCCAATCAAACCGAACGCATTTTATGACAACAACTGCCTAGCTAAAACCCATTATTTGCGACCAACCGCAAGGCAACACACGATAGGCAAGGCTCAAATTACAAGATAACAAGAATCTATTTTCAGCTATGAATTGCAAGACTTCTTCTAGAGAGGAAATCCTCGAAAATCAGAAGTGACATAGCTTCTAAGTAACTTTTTTTTTTGAATCCAATCAGCTTTGATGAATGGATGGTCGGCACGACCTTCCCAAACTGTATGCTTTATCAATACAAACCTACTGCTACGTAACATCGACTTGTTATCTATTTCAATCGTCAACTGAGATTGGCTTAAGTTTACTTGAAAATTTTTACTTCAATAGAAACAGCATGTGCTCTTTTGATAGTCAATCTTGGTAGTCTTGCCACAGGCATTGAAACTGCGAGTGTAGAATTGTATTCGCATGATTTGTAGGCAGATGGGAGACGGTCGTTATGGACTTTGATATCTCTGAGCGTGCCGTTAATTGGAGACAATGTATGCTTTGCCAAACAAACTTCATAGTATAACCGAGTGGTTGAGATGTCTTTTCAGACTTGAATACACCACACTCAATCAGAATAATGGTCATTAGAGTGATCAGTAGATACTTCAATGATGAATGCTATTTTAGGAAGAGCAGTATGTGTGATGGGAAGTAGGTTCTGCAAGTGATGTTGTTACTTGGTTGTAGGGTCATTGGGTTAGTTATATGATCAATCCGCAGAGCTTTTAAAAATTTAAGGCGACCTTTCAAGCTAGACTGATAGTGGTGGATTTTCCTTTGATCATATCTTTCCAACGCATAGGTAACGAACCGAGGTCCTTCTCCTTCCACACATTTACGATGATTTCTCTTGCAGCTTGTACCGTCTTAAGCTTATGTTTGCGCTCCATCTGTCTCAAATTATCAAGCACAAACCATCTGACCTCTTCACTATCTGCAGTGACAAGTCCGATGATGAACAGAGGCCATAGAAGCGACATATAGCAGTCTGGTAGACTCTTTTGTAGTTCCATAATTCTCTCTGTGCAAATCACGGGATCAAGTGTTACATGCGACTTCAATGGTGTCTTCATATAGATTACTCCATAGAGGTATAGTAGTGCACCTTGCCTCTTGATTTCTGCGATCATGGAAATATTCTTTCTCCCACTATTGTCAAAGTAGATTTCACTATTGTTTGGTAGTTGCTGATTCAAACATTGCAACATTTGCTCAGTTTCTTGTGCATGTTTCAGTATTTCCTGTGTATATAGGACCCTATCAGCTGTCTCTAATTCCATGTAGTCCAGACATTGTCCAATAACTGTAATACGATGGATTAACGAAATTAAATATGGTGAACAACCAAACACTAGGTCAATCTTTGTATCATAATCCTTCTTTAAACCTTCTATGAATGAATCATCTTCAATTGTTACCCGACTTGAATTGGGGTTATCATGGACCCAGGCAGTCTCACCCATAACTTCGTGAGATATAAAATAACGGACAAAGAACTTTCCTATCGGACTCAAGATTTTCTCCCTGACACTGGATGATCCTTTCAAAACACTCTTTGCATAGTTCAACAAAACCAGCCATGAGGTGCCGCAGTTGACAGAAATTTCAATAAAGCAAAGCATTATGACAATTGCAAATACATCATCCCAGTCATCATTCTCTTCTTTCATCTCGATCAAATCAGCAATTTTTGACACGACTTCAACAAGGTAATTCCGTGCAACTTGTTTGTACTCGTCGCGATTCAGCAATGTCAACTGAGTAGCAGATGCAGCCACTATAATCTTCATAACTAAAGGAGACTTGCAGGCCAAAGGTATGATTAAATGCAAATAAGGGTTCAGTTCAGGAGCGATGTAACTGTTCAGTGTACTGATTGTTTCAATCTCACAACAGACACAATATGGAGCAATATTATCAATAAAGTATGTCACTAATTCTCCTTCCAATTGGTTCAATGTGAAATTACACTGGTCGATGTTTGGTTCAGGGACGTCGATGATTTGAGTGATGGGAAAAGCAGCAAAAGAATCCAGAAAAATATCTTCAAACGACAGTGATGTGACATTATCCAGTATAAAATCAAACGCATCGTATTCAATGGTGGGCTGGTTCTTGATCTTCAAAGAAGGAATTAAGGTTTCCTCAAAAATGCGTGTAAAGAACGAGTCAGAATCATTATTGTTGGAAAAACTTATCTGCTTACCCTCTAGTAGAAATTCAAATTCCGAAGGGCTAAGGTTCACAAATGGATATTGAGCTCGTCGCTTGACAATGCTTTTATGCCGATTGACATTATGGCTATCTTGCGCTCTGATTTGTGACTTCTCTGTTTTAGCTCTTGCCTTCAACGATCTCCCGAAGGTAATACCTCTCTTTTGAGCTTCATCCTCCCATGTGAGACTAATACCTTGATACTGGCATTCTAGGTTGACCTTTTTGCACCGTAAACAGAATGGCCTTGTCTCATCACACTTTACTTTTCTTCTTCTGCAGGTAGAGCAGCCATGTCTGCTTTTAGCGCGGTATGTCTTGACTTCACTCATGCTCTGTGTCGTCCGTCGTTTGATTGATTTATATAAATTTACACCGTTGGTGGTTCCAGCAGATATTCCTATCAATTAACACAAGAGATCAAAATAATGCTTTTAGTATCATTTCCGATCAAAGTTCCAATTTTTTCGTGTTTAGTTAGTAGTCGCGGAAGGTCTTGTCGACTAAACTTGGAACACTGGTACAACTATATTTTCTTATCTGATGGCTTCACCAGCGTAAGTTGATTTTAAATAACATAAGGTAGTAGACCTGAGTTTCATGGAAACTTTATGATTTGAGTGCTATCAGGTAATTGTTCAAGAAATAGAATGAACTTGCCCTTGATGTTTGCGTCATAACCAAGGTAATTATGGTAACGAAGTCTTTCTTTAACCAGGTACAATTCTACCCTAAGTTGCCCAACTAAAATACTTGAAAAACAGAACTACACTCCTTTCAAAGATTAGTTGTAAATGAATAGTGTATAGGCCATGTTGACTCTTGTTTTAGACTGTTTAGCAAAAAAATGTGAATATTCTTATCTTCAGTAAAGCAACTGCTGAGAAACTACAAACCAGGCACAAAAGAATGAATGTATCAGGGAGAGAAATTTCGCACTTTGAAAGTGAGAGAGACCCAACCAACACATATTCCAGGAATGTTTTACTCATTTCGCAAATAAGAAGTCTAGAAAGAATCAAAAAACGTTACTCCTTCATGAATGTTTTGTAAAAATTGCCAACTAGCTCACTCTATTGCTTAACAAACATCCGGTTTTCAATAATCTGAGGCGTGGTTACTTTAATCGCCGATCTTTTATATTACCTGAGGTTTATAAACGTACTTAAGGACAGTCCAATTGCTCTGTGTACACCTGGGCCTTCAAAGCCGGAAAGCCCTTTAAGAGATTTCACCACCCTGAACTAAGATTGTTTGGTTTGAGTCCTAACAAAGTCAGAGAATACAGAATAGTGCATCCTACTAATGCCGTGAGTAAAATTTAATTTGGTGAGTGTTAGCACTATCTAACAGAACGCACAAATTTCTAGATGTAAGATATTATTCTCCTCTGTTGATAGTGGCCTCTAGAAAAGAAGCTCGGCGCGACCTTCTCAAGATCTTTGAAAGTGCAAACCCCAAAGATTCCTTTTAGTGACCGCAAGTAGTTAATGATAACGCCATCGTGCAACACTTTGAACATCTGTTTGTGATCACCACTTACCGGTCTTAGCTCATGGAAGCTTTCAATAAAAGAAACTGCTAGTGAACAAGTTTATAATGCCATCAAGTTGGGCTACAGGCTTTTCGATGGCGCTGCAGACTATGGTAACGAAGTTGAAGTTGGTGAGGGTATCAAGCGTGCTATTGATGAGGGTTTGGTCAAGCGCGAAGAGCTGTTCATTGTTTCAAAGCTGTGGAATACCTTTCACCACCCGGATAATGTCATGATAGGACTTGAGAAGACTCTGAAGGACATGCAGTTGGACTATGTCGATTTATACTACATTCACTTCCCAATTGCACAGAAGCTCTGTCCTAGTCTCGATTGAGGTCATAATTAACCTGAAGTTCAGATTCTGAAAAAGAAGAGACACGTATCACAAGCAACAATCGTTTTCGTTAGGCTTAGTACATTGCAAGATCCTACCTTACCATGCAATTGACTTGTTCCATGAAAGAGAGATAAAATCCAAGACATCAATGAATGCTACTATATTCCATCACGATCAAGAGAAGAATCATCCTAACAGAGTAACTTCTAACAGAGTAACTTCTGGATTCAGCAAGGGTATTCTACAATACCAAACCTGTCCTCTTTTCAAAACCATGGGGTTATGTATATATTGAGACATATACCATAAACCACTTTTGTCCTTCTCATCGCTATGTAACCAGTATTGGTATTCCAAAGATATCTTGTGATGCCCTGGCTACCGTTAGATGTCCCTGCCAAGATAACGTGGGGTAATGGCCACATATCCTTCATCGGTCACAAGGACAGTGTCGCCGAAGCGTGCACCACCAACATTCTCGCAATATACCCCTGGCTCAACACCAAGGACCATTCCAGCCTCGACGACGGTCATATCTCCAGCAATGATTCTTGGGAAGGAAGGATCAGAACAACAGATGGAACGACCGGTACCATGTTGCATGCCTTCTGCAAAGCCGTGACGCTTCATTACTTCAGCAGCGGCGGCATGGATGGCGTTACATGTCACACCTGGGCGGATCGCGGCCAACGCCGCCTCCTGAGCCTCACGTGCGACGTTAACGATGTTGAGAACATCCTCTGGTAATTCGGCATTTCCTATTCTCACCGGCCGATCGAAGCACATTGCATGCCCGCGGAATGCAGGGGTGCAGCAACAGATTTGGGCAATTTCCCCATCTTGCATAATACGACCGGACGCAACTGAATGAGCATCCGCCGAGCGGTATCTTCCGCTACCCATGACAATCAGGCTGCTGAAAAGTGGTGAGTGGTTTTCGTCGCCATTTGATAATTCTGCGTTGCACTTCACCGCTGCCACATAACCTGCGAGGGCTGCCTTCCATTCAGACACGCCAGGTGCAGTTGCGTCACGAATGCCGTTGAACTTGGCTTCTACGACGTTAGCTCCGAGACGAATAACCCTGATCATGGCGTCATCCTTGATACGACGAACCTCGAGCATCAAAGATGAGATGTCTCGGATACGCTCGGGGCCAAAATTTTTCTTGACAAGTTCGAGGTTGGCGGTAGTCATCGAGCCGAAATCGAACCCGACAGTGAGGGCATCAGGGGCAATCATTTGGAGGTGCTGAACAAGAGCGTCTGGGAAGGATCTGGCCATTCCCTCCTTCTCCCATTCGCCCCATTCAACAGCAACTGCTGCTATCCTAGCACTGACTTTCTTCCTGATGATGGGGGCTTCGATGCAGGGCGATACGAATGCAGTCACATCCGCCGTTACCACCAGAAAAACTGGTCTCACCTCAGGAAGACCGTCAAGTCCGGTGAAGTAGCGACTATCGCCAAAGCTGTTTAAAACAGCTACATCAATGCCTGCATCCTTCAATGCGGTTCGGGCGCGCGCTATACGAGTGATGTAATCATCGTCATTTGGAAGAGGGTACTGATGAGTTTGGGCTGAAGCAGCATCTGAGTGTTGAAGTGGTGTGCGTGTAACTTTCAAAGTCATGACTGAAGTTCACTTTATGAGGTTTGCACTTTTTGAACAAGAACACTTTAGAAGAAGAGTGTTATCGCCTTTTATACGATAGCTTCGTCCCTCAAACTACTAACAGACTCAATAGAAAATAGTTAGCAGTAGCTCGGAGCGAACTGCTCTAAATCTTGAGAAGGTAGCCCGACACAAGATAAGGGAAGTGTCTGACATCAGAGAAACCCAAAATCTACATTGAAGTTGATATTGTAGGATAGGATGTTCTGTTTTTCAGCTTCTGCATAAACGACAGGAGAACTTGACCTCAATAGATGATGTTACTTTCCGTCACCGTTGAGAGTGCCTGACAACGATGTCAACAAAATGTTTTAACACTGACTTAAGAGCATGTCTGGAAAAAATGGGAAGCTTGACCCAATTTACTTGTGATAGGTAGGTACGCTTACTGTGTGACTAAGAGATAAGTGAGCACTGCTGCTGAGCCAGATTCCAGTAATGTGCTGAAATTTCGTAATGAATTCTCAGGCTACATCGACATGAATTCACAGGAAAAATTCAAGTGTGCAGACACTTATCTTCAAAAGGGGCAAAAGGACCAATTATGAGGGTATCTTGGGCACTGAAAATTTTGATAAAGACTTCATATACATGCCGGTAATCAGTTAATATATTTCTGAAGTTGCAGTGAAAGATAATGTGCTGGCTTTGAGGTAAACAACAAGCCATTGTGATAGATATCTGTAGGTGTCAGCAAAAAGTGGGTACTGTAAACATCACCAAGAATCTTAAGGATAACAGTGAGTGGTACACTTGAAATTTTGGAGAAATGTAGTACTAAGTCTCAAACTCAAGTATTTAGATGGTATACGTAAATCGGGTTTCTCTTCCTTACAACAAAGAAACGTTAAGCACCCAGGTCAAAGTTCAATACCCTAAACTAAGTCGTGCGCAGTTGTCGCTACTACACTTTACGTTCCTTTTGCTCGTCATATTCCTGATTTTCAATGCCAATGCACACGAAACAGTCTATCTTAATTACCCATATAAAAGCAGAGAAAAAGTTCACTCTCTAGCATTATCGCTTCTCTATCTAACCACCATGCTGGAATCTTTTTCACAAAAGTCTTCCCTCTTCTTCTCAGTTGACGAATATGATAGTTCCACGCAAGGTCCAAGTGAAGAAACGTCCGAGGCGCTAAATATGAGACGTTTACTAGAATCTGGGGTCTTTTCTTCAATTATAATATAGTCAAGGTTTAGAGCAGAGAAAAATGGCAAGCGAAAGTCAATCTCAAAATCGTGACTGTTTTATCTGCTTCTGGTTGCGGGGGTTCACAGGCTTGGAGAAACCAACAGCCCAAATGCTTTTTCCGAAGCTGTGGATGGTGTGCCAGAAAATATAGCTACTTTAACCGAACTTATTACGCGAACATGATCAAAGTTTGAAGATCTTATAGCAAAAATAGAGGTGGTTTCACCGTCAGTCTCTCAATTCAAAAAATTTCATCGAAAACAGGATTGAAGATCTCAAAAGATGCATTCACTACAGAGATCGAAACCGAGAGAGAGAAGGTAATTAGTAGCGTATTGGAACACATCAACAATTTGTTGAACAGAAGGAAAGTCTATCCAAGGTTCAGAGAGATCAAACCTTTCGAAGATTTTCATCTTTATACCTGTGCACAAACAGACCATGTTGTTATGAAGAAATCTCCCAACATAAAGAAGAAAAAATTGTAAACATGCTAGGTTACACGCATCAGTTCCAAATTTCAAACAATTAATATATATATTAGATATATTTTTTATATATCTACAAATTTTTTTTTTTTTTGAATATATAAAAAACATCTGTGGTAGTTAGCTGAGTTCAGTGTGACACTCGCACAGGGCTCTTAACAATATCTTCTCTCGTATTGAGAATGGGAACATCCACAAAATCAGAATAACAAGAAGCCTAAGGAAATTTTCGGGAACATGAGTTAAACTAACTCTCAAAAAACTTTGGATTTCAGGTGAGAAAGTAACCTTTTGGAAATAGGAAAGGTTCCGAAAATTATGAGTCGAAGATTCGTTCCTTAACCTTACTATTGATTATTGATATTGAATATTTATTAGGTTGACCTAAAGTTTCTTTTGCTTGCCTAATCAAACATTTTTGTCAAAGTGGCAAAGTATTCAGTGAAACGTAAATAAAGATTTACCCTGTTGGCTTCAAATTGATCTGGCACAATAAATCGGGGAAGTTCGGAGCGACTAGACAAAATATACCCACAAAAATGCCCAAGTTCATCAATTAGATAACGAAAAGGTAATGCGGACACAGCATGTATAATAGCCATCGGGCCAGAATACTATATAAGGGAGTCCAACTCATAGCGTTGATTAGTCGTGTTCTTGTATTGATATTTGTTATCAATTAATCACTTTATTTTCATTGACAATGAACACTACAAAGTCCACTGAATCAGCTAGTGCTGACTCCGCAAACAAAGGGAAGATTGACCAAGATGTCGGAGAGGTCTTACTCACTAAGGAGGAGTATCCAGAAGTTAAAAGTCTGGATGACGCTGCTCTTTTCCTCCTCGAACATGATGGCAAGTACGAGCCACTATCTTTAGAAGAACAACGCAGAGCCATTAGAAAGACAGACTGGATCTTACTGCCATGTCTACTTGTGACTGCCACATCCAGTGCTGTTGACAAGGCTTCTCTTGGTACTGCTGCTATATTTGGTTTGAGAGAAGACCTGAATTTGGTTGGTCAGCAGTACAATTGGTTGTCGTCAATTCTGTTCATTGGTGCCTTGGTTGGTATGTGGCCAATGTCATACTTGGTTCAGAGATACAGAGTTGGTAAAGTTGTGTCGATCTGTTCCATTGTTTGGGCAACGCTAACCTTGTTGCAATGTGCATCTCATAACTTTGCTGGTACGGCTTCCATTCGTTTCCTCATGGGTTTTGTTGAGTGTGTTGTTGTTCCAGGATGTTCGTTGATGGTCTCAGTATTCTACACGAAGAGAGAGTCTCCACACAGATCAGCCATAGTATTTGCTTGGATTTCCTCCATCATCAATGGTGCCCTTTCTGCTTTGGCCTCTACTTTTGGTGACGCCATTCCCACCTGGAAGTACATCTATATCATGGTTGGTTCTATCACGTTTGTCTGGGGCGTTTTCATGTTTTGGTTTTTGCCTGATTCTCCAATCAACTCCAAATGGTTATCCAACAGAGAGAAGGTATTCATGGTGAAGAGAATGGCTGAAAACCGTACTGGTGTTTCTTCCAACGAATTTAAGTGGGAGCAAGTCGGTGAGACCTTCCTTGACCCACGTACTTACCTTGTTATGCTCTTCAACTTTGGTATCAACATTCCAAATGGTGGTCTGGGTACCTTCAATGCCATTATCATCAAGAACTTAAATTTCACATCCATCCAAGCCTCTTTGATGAGTATGCCGTTTGATGTCGTTGCCTCTACATCCACATTCTTCTTCGCGTGGCTAGGTGCTAGATGGAAGAACAGACGTTGCCTCTGTGCTATCATTTCTCTGATTGTTCCATTGGCAGGTTCCGTCATCTGTTACGCTTGTCCTCAGTCCAACACTGGTGCCCAACTCGCCGGCTTGTACTTGATGTACTTCTACTTTGCATCTTATGTTGTTTTGATCTCTTTAGTTCAAGCGAACACGGCCGGTAACACCAAGAAAGCTGTCACTTATGGCTTCAATTACTTGGGTTACGCAGGGGGTGCCATTACTGGGTCTCAAACCTTCCGCGATAAAGATGCTCCGAGGTACTCAGCTGGTTTTGCTTCAATGTTGGTCGGTTACTGTTGTTGTATGCTATTTGCTGGACTGTACTGGCTGGTTTGTGTTGTTATGAACAAAAAGAAATCCCAAATCATCGCTAGCAATGAGTCCAAGCTTGAGAATATTAATATCGAAGGTTTGGAAGGTGAAGAGGTTGCCGATATGACTGATAAACAACAAGTCCACTTTGTCTACACAACCTAGAGGCTAGCGATCGTTTAGTTTGATGCAGATTATCACCGTTGATACCGTTTTTTAGCCCTGTTGTTATATGTTGTAGTGCCTTTGTCTGGTACTTCAAAATTCAATTCGCAATCAAAGGAACCTTAAATGATCTCATGGAGGGCTAAGATTCATCGGCTAGGACGAACTAGCTGTCATAGCATACGTACAACCAAATGGTACAGATATTCTACTGATATCGACTGAGATAATCACCACTGAACAAGGTAATAGTGCCATACTTCAGCTCATAACTGCTGCCTGGAAATATACGTCTATGACGCCCGTACTCACCACAGAAGAGTGTAAGGATGAGGGAAAAGGGGGTCACATAGATAATGCTTGACGCATCAAAAGTAGATCCTCCGTTTATTGAAAGCTAATCCCTCACAGAGCCATTCTCTTTGAGATAATCGCTTTGGTCATAGCAATCAACCAAGTTACACTGATTGCGCAAGGTGCCTGAAGTCCCTCTTACAAAAGCATCAACCAAGCTCTCCTCCTGATTCTTGACAAGACCAGTGCTATCCCACCACATTCCACCGCCAAGCTTCATTCTTTGGGCGTATTTCCCCTTCTCTTCACAGCTTTGAATGTTGTCGTAACTGATAAAAGTCTCGTTTTGCGCAGAGTAACACCATGCAATAACAGCGTCTCTATCAAATTTCTCCTGGCAACCTTCGATAGGGAGAGACTTGTAGTTCCAGACACCCTCAGAATCGTCTTCACCTGGTCCCTTACCAACACCTTCGAAGGGATATCCATACCCCTTGGTTTTCACAAAGGAACGGCCATAACCGGCCATACCAATAACCAACTTACTAGAATCAACTCCTTTAGACAAGAAGAAGTTCACTGTAGTTTGTACTGAAGATTCACTTCCCCTTACAGAATACAAGTTACAATGATATGAAGACTCATCAGACCAAGAACCAGCAAAATCATAAGTCATCAAGTTCCAGAAAGAGAGGTAGCAATCCATCTCTCTGATGGGCCAGTATGGCAACTTGTCCATTGTGGCAGGCGTAGCCATCGTCAATATGAAGGATCCAGGCTGCAGCTCACAAAGACCCTCCAACTTGCTCAAACCAGTTCGTAGCGCACGGATTAACTCTAAATAGCAACGAATTTCCTCAGGAGTTTCTGGGTATTCCCAGTCGAGGTCAATACCATCAAATCCGTACTCCATCATCAGAGCCAATGCAGTAGAAACAAACTTCTTGATACCACCTTTGGACATTACACCTTCACGAAAGTCATCTCTGAAACTCCAGCCACCAATAGACATTGAGATCTGGATCTGACGATGTCTTCTCTTCAACTCAAAACTCTCTGCAAACAAACCATGGACACGAAAACGGCCACCCTGTCGAGCCACATAGTGTTCCTGCTCCAAATCACAGTAGTCGTCGCTTGGGGAAACTGTTCCATCTGGGCCAATCTTGAAGAAGCAGTAGAATAGGTTTGTGACGTGATTTAAACTGGGGATGGTGAAGGGAGTCTGTTTGGTGCTGTAGACAGTCCAATTAGGGTAATAGACGCATGTACGAAAAAAGTGTGGTTCTTCATCTGCTGAATGATCCTCTGACCCAGTCGTGGTATCACAGAAGCACATGACAGCTTGTTCTTTGTGTTGATGCAGTTAGTGAATCTTGTAGAGTTTAGTCACCCACAATTTTCCTTAAGAACATGATAAGAGGAGCGGATAAGTGTTTTTGTGTTGATCAACTTGATGAAAACAGCGGTGTAGACTCAATGACAATGTAATTTCTAGAGGAGCAAGAGAATGAGAAGAGGGACAGGTGATTTGTTTTGGTGAGGTCTGAGAGCAGATTTGAGTTTTGAGTTTTTCTTGTCTCTATAAATCAAATACGGGATTAGATCAGTTACTTACTTACAAGTCTTGACTTAACCACCCACGCAAGTTTTCAGTGCGTGAGGAATAGCCCCGTTGGTCCGTTGAGCTTTTCATCCCTTTTAACTGGGAGAAATTGTAGTCCTGTCTTTTTAGTCTGTGAGGTTTTATCTAGTCTTGTCCACCCTGTCCCTGAATCAAAGTCTAGTCCTATGTCCTGGCAAATACAGTATAAGTTAATTAGTCCTGTAAGTCACAGCTAAAATTGGACAAAACAGTCAAGTCCTATCCTGTCCAGACACATGTCAGTCTTTCTTGGACAAACTGAAACTTTAGACCAGTTTCCATCCTTACGCAAAATTCAAGTACACTAGCCACACGCTGGGCGATATAGCTCAGATATGATTTATTCATCAGAGAAGTAAATTAGCGATGATACCATGACAAAGAAGGATGAAGTGCCGTTTATTAACACAGTGGAAAGTGGTGCACAGGGTTTCCTGCATTGAGCTAGGGAGCTAAGGTTTACAACAAAAGCATTAAAAGCGGCAGAGAGCCACGTGGGTTTAATAGCTAGAGTACAAAGGGGTAAGTGCTCCTTGGAGCGCTCACTTCTGAGCTTTAATGCTCCAATCAATCAATCCCTTATCAACGAAAGCAAAGCCATCATATTACTGCTCACAGTAGTATACTCAAAATCCTAACTCTTCCACAAACTTGTGTACTACCTCTTGCTGATTACGCAAGCACCAGAGCTCAAGAGCTTAGAGCCTAGACCATCGAGCCTAGTCTTCAAACAAGCCCAGTAGGGTTTGATGTTCCCAGTCCATGACATCACCTCCATTCCCAATCAGGAAAAGGAAACACAAAATAAAGTTCACGATGTACAGACTGTACATATGGCTGAAAGCCCGACCCCCACAAGGTACATAAATACATTGACGGTAACATGTCGGGCGCAGCAAGTTCGCAGCCAGCCAATTGAGATCTACAGATAAGTTTTATTGCGTAGCCCTGTATCATTGTATAGCAATCCCCATTGACTATCCCACCAGTCAAGTCTTGTGTATCCGTAGCAAAATAATCTTTTGATATCCGCCGTTATCTTGTGTTGTTATATTCCTGGACCAGCCAGTCTTTTAATTGATTCAACATCTCTCCCCAGTTTAGTGCGCAACACTGTTCTCGTAAATCACCTGCTCACAGCGTTGTACAGTTCTTCTTAAGGAGATTCTCCCCCTTTCGTTTCTAACAGTGGTAATCTTCTCTAGCACTGCAGCTTCGCACTCATCTTCCTCCTTCTTGGAAGAGACTGGGGCAATGGAGTTGGTGGTGGTGAGGTTAAAGAGGGTACGCAAGGCCATCTTGGAGAGCAAGCGGAGGTTAACCAGGCGTGTGATGTAGAGTGTGAGGTCGTAGAGTAGCAAAAGGCAAAACGGAGTCATGAGGAGCACAGCAAGAGTTAGGGATGTGTACGACACCACAGAAACAGCTATGGTAGCAGGGCGATGGAGGGCGGTGATGGCGTCCATTTCAGAGTGACTTAGGCGTTGTGCACGGGCCGAGCTAGACGGACAAATTGGTGATGTGTGGCTGTGGGTATTATAATCCTTTTAAATCAGTTATTTAACCAACTTTTTTTTATCTGGTGATAAATTCTATCTCCTTCTGCGCGAAAGCTTAAAAGTTTGGCATGTGATGTGAACCAAAATAGATTATGCCGAATCAGGAAACAGTCAGACAATAGAACGGATGGTACGTGCACTTGCTCAGAAAAAATGTTAGTACGAACAATGGTGAAATTGGATGAATACACATATTTTATACTGTTGTTTGCCTTCCCCACACCCTAAAGTGCGCTAACCTGTCCTAAGCCTGAGATAGGTCAACGCCTGCATGTTTGCAAATCTGGAGGAGTTCTCTAGGCCTGAATGCACTACACTTGCCCCAATCAATCGAGGACTGGCTATTAATATTCAACTTGCAGCCCATTGCATATTTAACAATACGACCCATGTGGCTCTGCTATCTTGCTTGCTCGTTTTAAAGTTTAAAATGACCGGAACCGTGAATCGGGATTGCCACACTAGGAGTAACGCAGTAAGTTTGAGCAGGGTAACTTTAATCTCGACTTTCGTAGCCATGATGCGCAGGGTGAATGAGTGACAGGTGTCTCTTCCTGAAACTAAATTCCCACAAATCATTGTGAGATATTATGTGGTTCGAGAAATCAGAATCAGAGCGAGAACTTGTTAAAATTTGGGGTGACCTAAAGACCCGTGATGTGTTCCGCAGGCACTTTCGAAAGAGAACTTTGATTTCACAGCTCTTTCTTTGGCGTCACGTGGTAAGTCTACGAGCTTACTTCTCAACACCTGCTGATAGAGGGCTTTCAGGGCAGCCAGTGTAATTACTTTCCCCCTTCCTCGTATTAGACAACCTCAACAAAAAGGGAACAGAATTTTTAACAGGAGGCTCCCAAAACAGAAACAACAACGAAGCCCACATGCCGAAAACTATTGGCGTTCGTAGTGGGATACATTAGAGTATATATATGGCTGCATCGATTAACCGATTTCCAGACCGGTACCTTTCCTCTTCTCGAGCTCGAGAAAAATGGTTCTCTAAAAGGCGTAGAGGACTCTATCAAAAAATGACACACTCACCGCTTATTCAGAGAGACGATGGGCGCAACACCGTCGTTGTTAGTCGTCCAGACGACTTTCGCAGATTTGCATGGTTATACAAACAAGACAGTGTCACCACCAAAACCAATTTTGGTTCACCATCAACAATACTTATGTATAATGTAAGCATGCCGTGAACAATTCTGGTAGGGAGTACGGTTACACCAATGCTTTCATCACTGATTAGCACTTGAGTAGTACGAGGGAGACCTGGTGTTCGGGGTGGACATGTTCAAGGCTCAACATTAGATTACTCGGATATCTAAAAGTATGAGTGCTACCATTGTTTGCGTAAAAAAGAGCCTTTCGACCGTGATGCTACTTCTAACTCAAATGCTGTATACAATTTGCAGGTCACTATGAAGCTGAGTTTGTCAAAATGATAAATGTATATTCAGTCACTATCAGGCTTTGGATATATTCCGTTACACTCACTCTGGTGTCTTCAAAACTAGATCAGTATATTTTCTGTTCAGTTAAGTGCTTTGCTCATAAATATTTCTGCCACACATTCTCACTTCCATTAGCTTACATACGTATACTCGTCAAGGCCCATAATGTCCATCAACTGTCCTCTATTTGATAATCCAGCCTCACCGTTTTCCCAAGAGGGATTCATTCCAGAGATCTTTTTTGAATTGATTGGGTATACTCCTCTTCCCGAATTGATTAGACTAAAAGAATCAAATCAGTGGTGGTTTAATCCACTTCTAGAAAGTTATCTCCACGATTTTGCCAACATAGAGAAGAGATTATTGCAGATGACACCTTTGGATATTCTAAATCAGATAGTAAAACAACCAGAATTGGGATTGAACAAATACGTTACTGTCGCTTTTGACACTGATGAAAACCTCTGCAGATTTTTTTACTATGGCGATGGTTCCCAGATGGGAGTTGAACAATTGTTACCTTTTGAAGACTCTTCTGGGGCACTCTTTTGTGATGCTGGTGACTTGGAATTGTATCCAGAGGATCATCTTCATAGCAGAGTGCCTCTGATAATTTCGAGTTTCAACAACCTCTACATGTTTGAACCTCTCTACAGAAGACTCGGGGCACTAGCCAGCCAAACATTGGGTATAACATCTATTGACTACCAAGTGAGCTGTATGTTTGATCAGTTGATACAGTCGCCTACCCCAGTTCCCCACACAATAATTCCTCAGGTCTTTCAAGTGTCCGTCAAAGAGGCATTTGTCAATGCCAAGTTTACAAGAAGGATTTCTCTGATCCCTCATGACAGTTGTGATGGTATCAGAATCTCTTTCGCCAACTCCTACACATCTCCAATAACCACTGGTATTGCAGAAAAGATATCAGCCACTACACCGGCACAACTTGTTTCTTTCAAAGGACTCTCCCTTGGTCCCGAGTTCAAAGAATTGACAATATCATTAGGAAGGCCATTGTATGGCAGGAGGGACGCCCCTACGTGGAACACTAACAAGAGTCCCATTCTGTACACAATCAGTGACCTGAATGTGGAGCTGCCCCACGCACGGAGACCATTTGTTATAGACTACATTAAAGAGAATGTCTTATTTTGCCTTGGGGATAGGGTTAGGAAGTCTGATAACCTAAACAGACCTTTAAAAGAGAGATATGTTCAGGGGAACTTCTTTTTACTTTTACTGGACAGAGAGAGCAAAGGCAATGTGAGTCTAGGTCGGAGTATTGACGGATCAGTGCAAAGCGTCACGTCACTCTATGAAGGACAGGAGGAGGAGAACGAGGCAGACTACATTTTAGGAGTTAATCCTGAGGACACAGCCCACCTATTTTTGGACTTGGAGGAGCTTGACGATGCCACGATTCGACTTCCTGGAAATAAAGAATTTCCTCTTGAGATACCGCAATCAAGCCCACAGAGGATCCTTTCTATCTGTCAAGCGACTTCTAGTCTCAATTTCCCTCCAACTGAAGCTGATGAACAACTTGAAAATGATAAAGGTTTGAAACTAAGATGCAGTTGGTACAAAACCGTTTTTGTAATTGCAGCTGTAAAGCTGCTTTTGTTCTGTGCCTTCCAGCAGGTGATTTCGAACATCTTTGGAGATTGAAGTGTGCATGCTTGGTTGTTACTCCAGCACTGTACTTGTGTATCTCCCATTTTGTTTCTGTACCCCCCCGTAGCCCTAATCCCCATTCACGTGATACTATAATTCGCGACTCCGCGAACTCGCTCTGTGATCTGAAATACTAAAATTTTCCAACAAGAAAGAAATCAATGAATAGAGAGAGAGAGAGCCAGACACCACACGCGAGTTGATCAGGTAAGAGCAGCTGGCTCCTTCCTGAACAGCCCGGTGTACTTCCGCTAATGATGTAAGTTTCGTCTCACTCAGTGCCATTTCCTCGAGGCTTAGATGATGCTCAACTAAATCTTATCTACATTACCTGACCATAAAGGAAGACAACATTCATTCATTAGTTCTGATATTGCAGCGAGGCGGTGGCCCAAATGATTCTAGGAAGACGGCAATCTAACAATCGAAATAGGAACAGACTAGACTAACTACGATAAGTATACGATTATTGTTCATATAAAGTACAACGCGTAGTGTTTAGCAAACCGAGCACTCTCATTGGCTATGGGACCAGTGGGGTACACCATCCCAATAATTTGATTTTGGTCTGAAAATCACCGAGGTGGAGCTCAAACAATTTCGTTTTCAAACCACGCCACTAGAAGCTAGCTCCTTCTCTCTCTGAACACGCGATCTCTCTCTCGATGGTATCACCAGCCAGTTTCAGCTACAATCAGCTCATATCTCAGCTCACTCCAACAGACGCGTCGTTTACATGTTCGCGAACGGATAAAAAAAAAAAAGCGTTAAACGAACGATTTTAAAACTGAGAGAGCTCTGCCAATATAGCTCCTTGTCATCTACACATTCCTCCTCTTGAACAGTAACAACTCCATAACAATGGCTGCTCTGTTAACCCTGGCTGAGTCTGTATCGGACTTCGTCGTTTACCTCTACCTCCAGTTCATTCAACTGGCTGTCTACCAAAAGGTGTCACTCCTTGTATGTTTCCCTTTTGTATACAACATTGTCTGGCAGCTCCTTTACTCGCTCAGAAAGGACAGAGTCCCGCTGGTATTCTACTGGATCCCATGGGCTGGCTCTGCTGTACCTTACGGTATGCATCCATATGAGTTCTTTGCTGACTGCCAGAGAAAGTACGGCGATGTCTTTGCCTTTGTCCTTCTTGGTAAAGTGATGACTGTCTACCTGGGTCCAAAGGGCCACGAGTTCATCCTTAACTCCAAACTTGCTGACGTGTCTGCCGAAGAGGCCTACAAGCACTTGACCACCCCAGTTTTTGGTAAAGGTGTCATCTACGATTGCCCAAATTCTCGTTTGATGGAGCAAAAGAAGTTCGTTAAGGGTTCCCTAACCAAGGAAGCTTTTAGATCGTACGTTCCTAAGATCAGGGAGGAGATTCTTTCCTACTTCAAGAACGCGACCTCTTTCCGCTTAGGGGACAAGTCACATGGTGTTGCCAATGTGATGGAGACCCAACCAGAGATTACCATCTTCACTGCCTCTAGATCTTTGCTTGGTGACGAGATGCGCTCCAAATTTGACGCCTCATTTGCTGGTTTGTACTCTGATTTGGACAAGGGATTCACCCCAATAAACTTTGTTTTCCCAAACTTGCCTTTGCCATCCTACAAGAAGCGTGACCAGGCCCAACAGAAGATCTCGAACACTTACGCTGAGCTGATCGGCAGAAGACGCCGCGAAAATGACATCCAGGACCGTGACTTGATTGACGTTTTGATGAAAACTGCTACCTACAAGGATGGTGTTGCCATGACTGACTCTGAGATTGCTAACTTGCTCATTGGTGTCTTGATGGGCGGTCAGCATACATCAGCTGCCACTTCTGCTTGGTTCTTGCTTCACCTTGCCGAGAAGCCTGAACTCCAAGACGAAATCTTTACTGAGATCAAGTCCGTTGTGGGTGACAATGAAGTTACCTACGACGACCTACAGAAGATGCCCCTCGTTAACAATGTCATCAAGGAGACTTTGAGAATGCACATGCCTTTGCACTCCATCTTCAGAAAAGTGATGAACCCACTTCCTGTCCCTGGTACGTCCTACGTGGTTCCCGTGGGGCACCATGTGCTTGTTTCGCCAGGTTTCGCCATGACGAACGCTGCGTACTTCCCACAACCAGAACAATTCAATCCACACCGTTGGGATGCCATTCCAACGAATCACAACGGTACTTCCAATGGTCCGTCTGCTGTCAATGACGGGGAGACTGTGGATTACGGGTTCGGTGCAGTCTCAAAGGGTGTCAGCTCTCCATACTTACCATTTGGTGGCGGTAGACACCGTTGTATTGGCGAACAGTTTGCCTATGTTCAACTGGGAACTATCCTGTCCACTTTTGTCAATACTTTGAAGTGGAAGTTCCCTCAAGGTCAAGATATGCCCGATGTGGATTACCAGAGTATGGTTACTTTGCCAATGGAACCGGCTCTCATTGAGTGGGAGTTGAGAAAATGATATGTACAGACGATTAATGCTAAAAATGCAGTCATGTGTACTTGCGACTGTAGCGACTGGCTTTTAGCGGTCACAGGAATGTTCGCTGTTTTGCTTGTCACAGTAGCCGTGTAGGAGGGTTCGTGCTCCTATTTTAATAGGTTTTACCCCTACAACGGAGTTGCAGTTAAATTAGGACAGCGTGATTCCTAAACCAATGCCGACCCACAGACCAGCCAAGATCAACAAGAGAGTCATTCACAGCAGTGAAGTGGAGTGGTTTGCTGCTTGCTGCTGGAAAAAGCCATTAAGAAACTTGTTAGAACTACTCGAACCGTTTGTATCAAAGCTAGCTAACGGCTTGATTCCAGCAGGTGTATATACAAATACCTTCCCCAAAGTTGCTTTGATAATCAAATAGCGGGAATCTCTTCGAAGTGATTCAAATATCTTTTTGATAAAACTATCCAGCACTTAATTGGCCGCCTTGATCTGTGGTTACATTTTACTTAGAGCCTGTTAATCCAATAGTGGTACGTGAGATCAGAAGAAGTGGATTTTCTTCTTCGATATATGCCGAAAAGAATAGTGTCTGTTAAAAATAGTTGCTCGAGATGTAGATCAAAACATTGAAGGTAGAGACATACATTGTAGCACGTGAGTGCTAGCGATTAATCCCAGAGTGTTATACAATGCTCTTCAAAAGTAACCACTTGAGCCATAATCACTTGTGTGTTGGCATCGAGGTGCTGGCCTTTTCACTCTCACCTTCAAGACCTGCCTTCCACAAACTGGTCACGGTCTTGGCTTGAGTCAAAAATGTAAGCCCAGCTTTTCCGTAGAAATTCAAATCACCATTGAAACTGCCTTTATTACCTGTGAAGGAGAAGAAAGGCAATGGCACAGGGATTGGGACATTAATACCCAATTGACCAGGTTCAGCCTCCTTAGTAAACTTCTTTGCGTGAATACCAGAGGTTGTGAACAGACAGGCGCCATTACCGTAAGAGTTCGCATTAATGAGCTCAATCGCTTCATCCAAAGTATCAACAGTAAGGACACACAGAACAGGTGCAAAAATCTCCTCTGTGTAGGCAATGTTATCAGTGTTGATATTGGTTAGAACCGTTGGGCCTAAAAAGTAACCCTCTGGAAATCCGCTCACTTTGACATCACGACCATCAAGAGCAATAGTGGCACCTTGTTTCTCTGCTTGGGAGATAATATTCTTCGCTCTATTCAACGCATCTGCAGATATCAATGGGCCTAAATCCGAAGACTTATCATAACCAGATCCAGTTGTTAGCTTCTTAGAAGCTTCAATCAACTCTGGTAACCAATCCTTGGTTTCACCAACTAGTACCAATACTGAGGCAGCCATACATCTCTGACCTGCAGCACCTGCAAAAGCTCCAACAGTGGCGTTAATGAACTGCTTCTTGTTGGCATCGGGAAGAGCAACGATGTGATTCTTTGCAGCCAGATTAGCCTGAACTCTCTTGCCATGTTTAATACCTGTTTGATAGATGTAATCACCAGCCTTTGAGGAGCCAACAAACTGAATTGCCTTGACATATGGGTGAGTAATTAGCTTGTTAACAGTTGGAACTTTCCCCTGAACCAAATTGATCACACCAGCAGGCACGCCTGCTTCAACCAACAACTCGGCAAAGATTGAGCATGCACCTGGATCACGTTCCGAAGGTTTAATGACAGCAGTGTTACCAGTCGCAATCACCAAAGGAATAGTCCACATTGGAATCATTGCAGGAAAATTGAATGGGCAGATAGCTGCAATGACACCAAGAGGCTCTCTCACCATCAAGGTATCCATGTCAGTAGCGACTTCAACGTGGGTTCCTTGTAGTTCAGTGGTGATGGCAGTGGCATACTCAGCAACTTGCAATCCACGAAGGACATCACCCTTGGCATCATCAAACGTCTTTCCTTGCTCAGCAACAATCACAGCAGCCAGTCTGTCATGGTTCAGCTTGATCAACTCGACAAACTTGAAAAGGAGAGACTGACGCTTCATTATGGACACCTTCTTCCACGATTTAAATGTCTTGTGTGCCGACTCAATTGCAGCCTCCAACTCGGCATCGGTAGTCTGTGGGACCTTGGAGATAACTTGATTTGTTGCTGGATCATGGATGTCATACCACTCCTTTGATTCAGATTGGACAAACTTGTTGTCGATGAATAGAGGTGTCAAATAAGGCTCTGTTCCCTGCTGTGAGTGGGCTTTTGGAAAGTCGGTTGCGGTGGTATGAAGTTTGATTTCAGGCATTGTGTAGATTCAAACGAGAACTTTTTGAGCAGAGTAAGAGGAAACATCTCTGACTTCTCACCAATTTTTATACTTTTCCTTTTAGGCGTTGAGTGATTAACTGCGATGTGTCAGTGTGGGTGGAGATGCGCGCATTGCCCTATTGGGAAGGACGGGTGTTAAAAATTGTGGGGAATATGGCGGATCTCGGTTTCCGAAAATTGTTCATGTTTTGTACGAGTGCGTAAGTACACATCTTCATTAGCTATTCGTTAATCAATTCTAATTATCTAGTTGATCCTCTCATAGAACAGAACATACGCATTGGCACTGCTCATTCTCCCATCATGGGATGTTCCCTTTACAACTTCGTCGTCGAAGTAGTACCAGCCACCTTCTGCTGGGGAAGATCCATCCATAGTCCCGTTAGGAGCACCCTTGTGCACCACTGATGTATAATGACCTGATTTCAAAGTACCAGTGTGATTAACAACACCAAAAAGTCTGTAAAAAATGTTCTTCCCACCGTGTTCGATGGTGAGGTGAACCGGGTATTGAATCACCGTGGTGTCCTTCTGTGATGTGTCGTAAAACAGGAAACGAGAAAGGTGAATGATCAAAGTAGGGGGCAGATTCACAAACTTCAAGGACTTTATGGTAGAGTTCTTCTTTGGCTTCTTTGGAGGTAGGGATTCGCTTGATGTTCCAAAGATCAATGAATCTCTCTTGCTCCTGTCCTTTGGTCTAGGAGATGGAGACGCAGAGCGCACACGGAACAGTGAGCTGTTGAAAATTCTGTGTCTTCTCTTGTCTGGTACTTCATTGACCTTCTCAGAGTCAGGGCCTGCATTGGTGGAAGTGGTTGCCTTTGGGGAACACTTTGGACAATCCCAAGCATTATCACCGGCAAGCAACTCCTCCCTAGTAAACATGTCAATGCAGTCCTCCAGAGTCACAACACGACTCTTCTTCATTGTCTTCTTTGGGTGAGGGATACCCAAGCTCAGCATGTAAAAACTGGAATAGTTTGAAGAGGTAAATCCACAATTTTGACAAGTCAAAGAGTCTTGTAATTGACCCTGGAAGCATTTAGAGACAGGACTAAACCCTTGCTTCAGCAATACCTTCTCAAACCACTTCTCATAATCTTCACCTAGTTTCCCATCATACTCCAGCAACTCAGGGAAGTCACCCACCACACGGTCCGTGTTTGCCAACTCATCGTGGATCCGATCCAGCATAAACATGAGAAACTCTTGTGTGTCTTGCTGTTCGGACGGGATTTGAAGATCTGGCCTTAATGTGGAACAAGTTTTGAGAAATGAAGATGGAATCACAGAACAGTTCCCATTAAGGTACATTTTCTCAAACAGTTTTGCGAAAGAAAAGGCAAGGCGTACTCCTTCAGGCTGCGTGCGTAAAAACTTCGCATTCCAGTAATCCCTATACCTCCCACTCAGAAAGACAGAGCGGAAAGGTTGTGACTCAAAGAGACATTGTAGCATGGAGTTGATGTAACATGTGTTCTTCATATTTCTCAACCCAGTAATGGACATACGCACAAATGGATGGGTTGCAGTTTGGATTGTTGGGACCGGTGCCTGTGGAACAGGATGTTGTGGACGTGACTGAGCAGCACGGCTGTAGTAATGCTGCTGCGGTGGTTGGGGGTTTGGCTGAAGCCGTGGTTGGGGGTCAAAATAACTGCCCTGTTGAATTTGAGGTATTGGTTCGTAGTAGTGATTGACAGGATATGGCTGTCGGCTGTATATGCTTGTATTAGGTTGCATCGGTGTATTATTTGTAGCTGGGTAGGGAGTAGCCACCACAGGCTGTGCACGTTTCTGAAACATCATATTCTCGCCCTTTTGCAGTGGGATTAGGTCTGGAGGTAGCTTTCTCTGGCGTGTTTGAGGTTGGGGAATCTGAGGTGAAGGTGTGGAAGTGACAATGGTTCCATTCGTCGCTACGATGCCTATTTGGGTGTTTGGAGATACAGTGTTCTCTCTCTCGGGGAACATCTTGCTATAGTCAAAACTGGTTGATTTAAAAACAGCACCACCTAACGGAGGAGCTGGTTGTGGTGGGAGAGGGGGAGGAGCCACGCTAGGCATCTCAGGGATCGCAGACATTGGTGATTTAACTCTAAAGTGTAACTCCTTCGACTGAATGTGCGGTAATGACTTGTTGATGTAACGGAGCCATTGGTCAAATCCTCCACTTAGCGTCTTTGCTCTGATATTTGCCTCTGACAATAACTCATGAAACTTGATAATGTAGTCCAGCGTGTTGGCAAAATATGTCTTGTTATCAGACAATGACACCACGACATCAAAACGACGGGCGTTGCGGAAAAGCAGATACCTCTCCTGAGTCAATATGAGCTTCAATACATCAGTGAACCCCTGATAAGACTGACTCTCTAAAACAACACTGGGATCTATCTGGATAACGTTGGCATATGGGATGCTGTTGACCTCATACGCCTCCTTTGGTCGTATATCAAAAATCAAGAAAGATTCAGATGCTGATGAAAGCGCCTTGAAGAGAAATGCGGGTGAAATGGTTGGTATGCTGTCTGACTCAGAGTTGTCATAGACTGCTCTATATGAATCTTTTCTATTATTGGCAAGGAATGAAGTGTCTGTATTGTCCTCATCGAGTTCTCCAAGGTACGGCTCTGGTGGCTGTGTTGCATCTGAGTATCTGTGAGTAGCAGTTCTTGAAGTAGGTGTATATGTGTTGTGATGGTTCAATGGTGGTAGTTGTTTTCCTGGAATTGGTGGAGCAACATGATGTGGTGGTGCAGGAGGACCATGCGATGGGACATGCGTTGAGGCCTCCTCAGGGGGTCCCTTTTCATGGAGGTCTGTGGATGAGCTGTTATCGACAGCGAGCTGAAGTTGATCTTTGGCAAATAGTGTAGGTGGCGTCCACACCTCTTCCCCGTCATTTTCGCCTTCGTGTTCACTGGAACTTGAGCTGGAGACTACCTCTTCATCTGAGACATCTAATTCTCTCATGTCGCTTTCGAGCAACTTGGTGAGATCATGATGTAGAACTGACGATGGCACCGTCTGGGCTCTTTTCATTGGTGTAATGTGTCTCCGTTTGTCTTTCATCTCATTGAGGTATCCAATGTACTCTACTACTCCCCTCCTGACGTTGCCCATGTTAGACTCCTTTTCGTACAGCCCCTTTAGGAGCATGAACACTTCATAGTTTTTGTTCTTGACGGCAAACTGGATACTATCAGGAATGACCCAGTACATGTAAAAGACACCATACACATAGTAGCTAAGACACGCGTTGAACTTGCCTTTCTTAAGGGCCTCTGTGTACTGCTCAATGGAGTCTTGTGCACTGTCCAACAGATCAATCATTTTGGACAACTGCAACGTTGGGAGATTCGGTGAAATCTCCTGTTTGTAAACTGATGATACTACAGAGAGCAGTTCATCTGAATACTGCGGCGTGTAGCTCGCAGAAGGAAGCAAATGGCTCATTTGGCGAGGCTCTTTGGCGGTTTTGTGGCGGCTATTTTACGCGGATGGAGATCAGCTTTTTGTTGATTCAAAACGACGAATTCTATGTTTGTAGATCTCCTAATTCCTATTTTGTTCTAATCGGCGGTAATCTGATTTCCGACATAAGTGAGTGAGTGTCTGAATGATTTCCGAGGGCTTGGGATAACTTATTGGCACCCAATTTGAGCTATGAGCCAAAATCCTTCATGTGGATATACGTTGATGTTCTGCATATGAGACAGGGTACGGAATCTACTGATTTCAATAATGCCATTGATTCGTTCAACACCGAAACTGTTCGAAATGTAGGTGTTTAGCTATTTGATAGACGACACACTTGTTTATGGTTTGGCCACACACGTTCCCATCGCTGCCTTTTTTCCAAAGCACAAACTTGACTCTTCAGTGCCATTAGACTGAAACAGGCCCCGCAGTCAGTCTTTATCAACGATAATGAATAGTAGGTGTCTATCTGTAATGTATCTGATAGATTTCTGGAAGTTTACTAACCTGACTTTCCCGCAGGACGAGGTGATTCCAATGGCAAACAAGATGCCAAACAGAGTGACCTGAAGGCCGCCCCTCAACAACAGTCATCGAACACCCTGAGTGTACGGGGAATCAAAACCAGCGCTGATTCAGTCAACAGTAACCGTGATTTGAGAGAGCAGGGTGACTTTGATTCGAGAGGTGATGCGCGTAATAGCAACGAGGATGGACACAGAAGTAATGACAGGGAAAGAGACAGAGGTGGTAGAAACGACGGGAACAGAAGCAACCAAGGTTCAAATTATTACCACAGTACTTCAAATGACCAAAAGAGTTCCAATCGAGTAAGGAACCAATCACTTTCGAGAGACTTCCGAGACCAAGATCGAGGCGGGCTAGGGAATGTTCCTCGTGGTCCAAAGAGAATGAGCTTCAAGCTGCCCAAGGGTGAAACCACTACGCCCGCAGCGCCTAGTGGAGGCTCCAGAGTCAATCAGGGTACCGGACGGTCATACAGACCAAATCCACCTTCAAATTCATTGCATGATGGAGATAGAAGACAGAGAGACGAGAGAGAGAATCAGAGGGACAACAAGAGACGTGACGATCAAAGAGACAACTATTACAGAGATGACCATCGTGATAATCACAGAGACGCCCGTGGTGACAATGACCGCAACTTTCCGAGAAGCAGCCAAAGAGACGGCAACAACGATCGCATGAGAAATCAACGAGATAATCAGCGGGATGGTAATAGAGATCGTTACAGAAGTGACCAATGGAACGACCAAAGAGAACGCTATGGGAATGATCAAAGAGATCGTCAAAGAGGAGATTATAGAGATCGTCCTAGAAACGACTACAGAGATAGAGACATAGGGGGCCAAAGGGACAGAGATAAAAGAGAGAAGCAACAGGGCACCAATCGCCATCGCGATGATACCAACAGATCGGTAAGGGACGAGCTCAAGGTGTCGTTTGTGAAGACAACCCGCCCAACGACAATCTATGAAAAAGTGATTCAAGTTGGTGAAGGTACATATGGTAAAGTTTACAAGTCTCAAAATGTCATCACCTCATCCTATGTTGCACTCAAAAAGCTTCGTATGGAGTCTGAGCGCGAGGGTTTCCCTATCACTGCGATGCGCGAGATTCGTCTTCTCCAGAGCTTTGACCATGAGAATATCGTGTCGCTGCTGGAGATAATGGTGGAGAACAAGCAAATTCATATGATCTTCAATTACGCAGATCATGACCTTACTGGTATTCTTTCCAACCCAGACATCAATCTCACTGCAGGTCATTGCAAAAATCTCTTTAGACAGCTGTTGAAAGGAATGGACTACCTCCATTCCAAGCGTGTGATTCATCGGGATATCAAGGGCTCTAATCTATTAATTGATCGCCACGGTGTTCTGAAGATCGCTGATTTTGGCCTTGCGAGAAAGATGAAGCCTATCGGTCTTGTGAACCCTATCACCGGTGAGGCAGACTACACCAACAGAGTCATTACTCTGTGGTACAGACCACCTGAGCTGCTACTTGGTACGACGAACTATGGGCGTGAGGTTGACATGTGGGGTATTGGATGTCTGTTGGTTGAACTGTTTGTCAAAAAGGCGATCTTTCAAGGGATGGATGAGATTCAACAGGTTGTCTCCATTTTTGAAGTTATGGGAACCCCTACATTTCTACAGTGGAAAGATCTCAATAATCTTCCCTGGTTTGAGATGTTGAAACCCAAGCAGTTCTATGCGTCTAGGTTTGAGGAGCTGTATAAGGATAAGATATCCCCACAATGTTTCAAGCTGGCACTGTCATTGTTGGAATATGATCCATCAAGGAGAATAACTGCCTACGATGCACTGAAGCACAACTATTTCACTGAAGATCCGCCAGTTCAGCGTCTTGATGGTGGTATCCTCGATGGTGAATGGCATGAGTTTGAGGCTAAAAAGAGAAGACAAAGAGAGCGCGAGGAACGCAAGATAGAAGAACGCAAGAAGCGCAAGCTTGATAACCAGGGCTCCGAGGGAAAGAGGCAAGAAGATGAAAAAGAAGAGGGTCGGAGCACAGCAGAGCCACCATCTGCGCCTGAGCCAGAGGTTATGGCTAGTGGAATGAGAGATGAGAGTTCCCAGATGGTTGATATTGTTAGTCAGAGTTGAAGACCAATAATTGGATACCGAAAATGAATGTACACCAGCATAATAGGCCTGAGCGAAGGGGTCCAATGTTGAGTAAAGTTAACTAAATTAATACATGCAATCTGTCCACGCGTTTGTGTTTACCATTGATGCGCTTAGAGCTCACATCCCACCTCCCCAGTATGCAATCATCAACACGTACCATACCTACGTTGAAATCTGCAACCCAAACATTGTAAATACTCGACTCAACAACCAAAATTCCTCACGTTTCACGGGGTTTAGTGTATAACAATGTACATCTACCAGAATCCCTAGGTTGCATTATAGAGCATGTATCTGAGAAGGCTGACTTTATAGAGTACTTGCTTGAGGAGGAGTCTGAATAACGACCAATGAATTGAATGGAGAGATCCCCCACTACATGTAGGGGGTCTCAAAAGTACTAGCATCAAGACAATAAATAACTCTAGTTTTGCAGTCGGACAATGAAAATGGTGCCAAAATGCACCTCACCGGTACCGGCATAAGCCAATAATCTGGGGTAATGGCACCAGAACAAATATCAACACCAGATAAAGAAACGCAAGGAGACGGGGAAACTGCGTAGGGATTGTGCTAAGAATGAGAAATGGTTAACACACCGAGATATTATCTGAATAGGATGTCTTTTACAGACAGAAGGCTCTAGGGGTGTAGGCACATCATGTCACGATGACTCACTAGGCAGGAGAGTATGGGGTGCCGAAGTGGACAGATTCGGGTCATCTAATTGTCGAATCATATAGTGAACGAGGGAGTCAAGAGCTGAGTCCTGCTGTGCCAGCGCAGATCAGCATAGGTGTGAACTCCTGATATGTAGTCAGTACGAGATACACACAACAGGACCTGCCATTAATGCTTTTCACACTGCGAAATTCTCCACTTTTTCAAATGGTGGTTGTAATTGCTCCAAATTCGCAGGAAAAGGGTCGCCGGCACCGGAGCAAATTGCCGAAATGAATCATCGCTGAAAAAAGAAACGTCGTGAAGGAAAGAAAAAAAAAATGCGTTCATCAGAGACTCAAACAAAAATCTTTCAAACAAAATTTCTCCACATCAACAAATTTTATCAACATCGCCAAATGTTGTCTACCAGATCAGCTGCCCCAGCTCGCAATGCCGCGCTTGCTATGGCTGCCAGAGCCGCTGCTGCCAGAGCTAGCCCTAGAAACTTCACCAGAGCCAAATCCTCGGCCGCCGCTCAGCCTGCTCACAGAGAGACTCCAGCTCCACAGTTTGCTCAAACCAACCCAAGCGGTAAAGAGTCCGTGTCACCGTTGAACAAGAGAGCAGGTGCGTTAGATGACTCTTTCGTCGGTCTCACAGGTGGCCAAATTTTCCACGAGATGATGGTGCGTCACGATGTTGACACCATCTTTGGTTACCCAGGTGGTGCCATCCTGCCAGTTTACGATGCCATTTACAACTCTGAACGCTTCAACTTTGTCCTACCAAAGCACGAGCAAGGTGCTGGCCACATGGCAGAGGGCTACGCCCGTGCCAGTGGCAAGCCAGGTGTTGTTTTGGTGACCTCTGGTCCAGGTGCCACCAATGTTGTCACTCCAATGGCTGATGCGCTTGCAGACGGTATCCCGTTGGTTGTCTTTACTGGTCAAGTCGCCACTTCATCCATCGGTACAGATGCCTTCCAAGAAGCTGACGTTGTTGGTATCTCCCGTTCCTGTACCAAGTGGAACGTGATGGTGAAGGATGTCGCTGAACTGCCACGCCGCATTAACGAGGCCTTTGAGATTGCCACCTCTGGTCGTCCAGGTCCAGTTTTGGTTGACTTGCCAAAGGATGTCACTGCTTCGATTCTAAGAGCTGCCATCCCTATCAACTCCACCTTGCCATCTACCACCTTGGCTCAGATCACCAAGGCGGCCTCCCACGAGTTCACCATTGCCTCTCTCAAACGCTCCGCTGAGCTATTGAAGAAGGCCAAGAAGCCAATCATCTACGTTGGAAACGGTATTCTGAATCACAAAGATGGCCCTGCTGTTCTTAAGGAACTTGCCGACAAGGCCCAGATCCCAGTCACCACCACCATCCAAGCCCTTGGTGCATTTGACCAAGAGGATCCAAAGTCCTTGGACATGTTGGGTATGCACGGTTCCGCTTTTGCTAACTTGGCTATGCAGAATGCTGACTTGATTATTGCCCTAGGTGCGAGATTTGATGACCGTGTCACTTGTAGCTTGCCCAAATTTGCCCCAGAGGCCAAGAAGGCAGCTGAAGAGGGCCGTGGTGGTATTATTCACTTTGAAATTGCTCCAAAGAACATCAATAAGGTTGTACAAGCCACTGAGGCCATTGAGGGTGATGTCACTGAAAACCTAAAACGTTTCCTCCCAATGGTTGAGGCTGTGAAGAGCAGACCATCGTGGTTTGACCAGATCAAGAAGTGGAAGCACAAGTACCCATACGACTATCTAAAGGAGACTCCAGACTCCAAAATCAAACCACAGACTGTCATTCGTGAGCTTTCAAATCTTTGTAATGCTAGTGGTAAGGAAACCATTGTTACTACCGGTGTCGGTCAGCATCAAATGTGGGCTGCTCAGCACTGGACTTGGAAGCACCCAAGAACCTTCATCACCTCTGGTGGTCTAGGTACCATGGGATATGGTCTTCCAGCCGCCATAGGTGCCCAAGTGGCCAAGCCAGACGCCATTGTCATTGACATTGACGGTGATGCTTCCTTTAACATGACCTTGATGGAAATGTCCTCTGCTACTCAGGCAGGAGCCCCAGTTAAGGTTATCATTTTGAATAACGAGGAGCAAGGTATGGTCACCCAGTGGCAATCCCTGTTCTACGAACACAGATACTCCCACACGCATCAGGTTAACCCAGACTTTGTCAAGGTTGCCGAGGCTATGGGCTGGAAGGGTATCAGAGTCTCTGAGCAATCCGACCTACAGAATGCTCTACACGAGTTCTTGGACGCCAAGCAGCCAGTCTTGCTTGAAGTCATGGTGGAAAAGAAGGTTCCTGTCTTGCCAATGGTCCCTGGTGGTAAGGGTTTGGACGAGTTCATTGCTTACGATTCCCATGTTGAAAAGCAGGAAAAGGAGTTGAGAAACAAGAGAACTGGTGGTAAGCACTAGAGTCCGCTAGTAGAGTACTAGAAGCATACAAAAAAAGGAGATATCGATTGAGGAAGAGTTTTGATTTTGTGAATAGTAAAAAGTAAATATCATGTGCAGTTCAATTCTTCTTTGGAGGGAGAGTATTTATAGTTTTTGTAAATTATTGGGAATTTAGAAATTAGTCTGAAATCATGTAGTGACCTACCTATATACATGAAGATCGACATATATTTCAGATATGATCGATTGGTATGGCCACATTCGGAGAAATGATATGACTTGGACTTACACACTACATATCACAAGTTAGGGCGGTTAGTTCAATGGTAGAATAACAGCCTTCCAAGCTGTAGGCATGGGTTCGATTCCCGTACCGCTCATTTCTTTTTTGGTGAAAACATCCAAGTCCTCAGGCGTTTGCGCGAATCGTGGTATCTAACAATGCTGTTTCTCTATGGCTGTCCTTTGAGTCAAAGAAATAATTGGTTTTACAGAAGTAAAGATATTTTAAAGAGCAAAGTGGACCCAATCCACCAGCACTATCTAGTATTATCTATCACAGCCACGCTTTTTAGCGTCGATTTTGCTATTGTTCAATTCACTGCCTTCCAATACGGTCGCTACAAACCAGTAAGTCATTAAAGTATTTATAAGTCTATCGTATGTATGTAAAACTCGTTATCATCAATCGTTCAGAGAGCTGTTTAAGCGTCAGATTCAGCACCAGATGCATTCTCCACCTGGGCAGTTTTGATCTTGTTGAAAGCTTGGGCTTGTGTGAAATGTCTCTGTGGGACAAAAGAGGAAGACTTCCATGCTGGAACTCCCTCGAGGTACATATCATCAACTTCTTCCAAAGTCAATCCCATGGTATGTGGAATGCAGAAATAGACAAAGAATAATGCAAAGATCAAACAGCCAGTGAAAACAAAGCCATAGTAAAAGTTGATGGCCTTAGTGATGAATGGAGTGAAGAAGGAAATCAAGAAACCCCACATCCAGTTGGCAGCTGTGGCTAGACCCATGGCCTTGGATTTGATTCTGATTGGGTAGATCTCGGAAACCACAACAAAACAACATGGACCCCAAGTGGTTGCAAAGAAGAAGATGTAGATACAGGCAAAGAAAATCATTGCGTTACCAGCACCCTTGGAAGATGGCTGGTCCATACCATTTGGATACAATCTCGTGACACCTAAGGCAGCAAAGATGACAAAGCAGACAATCATACCGACACAACCAATCAATAGAGACTTTCTACCACCAAGCTTGTTGACAGAAAAGATGGCAATGATTGTGGAAGCAAAGTTCACAATACCCAACACAATCGAAGTTTGGAAGGAATCACTCAAACCAACAGCATTGAAGATTGTGGTACCATAGTAGAAGAAGTAGTTGTTACCTGTAAGTTGTTGCAAGGACATGATAAAAACACCGCACATGACTCTGTAGAAGATCCTTGGTTTACCGGTGAACAATTCACCCCAAGAAGCCTTACCAGCTGCATCTTCTTTCAAAATAGCAGCGTTGATCTCCTCAACCTCGGCAAAAATGGCTGGATCATCTCTAGAAACCTTGTTAGAGTAAGCAAGGGACTTTCTGGCATCATCCAATCTATTCTGCTTGATCAAGAAACGTGGAGATTCTGGCATGACAACCATGGCACCAATCATCAACAAAGCCCAGAAGAAACACAAACCAAGCGCAATTCTCCATTGAGCAGTGTTGTCATAGCTCTTAGTACCGTAGTTGGTACAGTAACCCAAAAAGATACCCAAGGTAATCATTAGTTGGTAAGAGGAAACCAAAGCCCCTCTGATGTGTTTTGGAGAAGATTCAGAGATGAATAATGGTGAGATGACACCGATCCCACCAACTGCCAAACCAGAAATAATTCTTCCAATAAAATATTGGTACCATTTGTTGATGGCAGTGATTTGAATAAGGATACCGACAATGTAAATGACCATCATGATCATCAAACCGATACGACGGCCGTAGACATCACCAGTCTTAGAAAGGAATACGGCACCAAACGCACAACCAACGTTAAAGATGGAGACAATCAAACCGGTTCTTACTGTAGATAGATAGTATTCACCTTCAGAATTTATTTGACCAAAGTGCTTGACAAACTGGGTCATGTTGACAAATCCAGAGATGGTACCAGTATCCCAACCGAAAACGAAACCACCAAAGGCAACCATTAGGCACAGAAGGGATACCAAGATGTATGCTGAGGCAGGCTTTTGTGGAATGTCAACAAAGTTCTCACTAGCTGCGGACTCCTTATCGACCATAGTCTCTGGAGTTAGAACACCACTAGATAGTGGTATCTCTTGTTGCTGTTGTTGTTGCTGTTGTGCAACTCGCAAATCTTGTTCTTGTTGTTCAGACATGTTTGTATTAAACAAGTGTTCTGGGGAATAGATAACAGTTGAGGACTTAAATGAGGGGATTTCCTCTCATTTAAATACTCCCCAGTCCACCCGTGCGCTGGCGGGCTGCGGCTATCCAACTTCAAAGTGGTTCTGTTAATTTCCCCATGGGACAATTTAACGGAAAAATTTTGCCTCAACGTGCATGAAAGATGACAAAAGCAATACAAACAGTCCGTCCGTCTCTGGTTTCGGGTGAAAAGGCGAGATATGTTAACACAAAAATTGGTGCAAATGTATACACCAGAATTTCAAATCCTATTGTGATTTCTATACTCCGACTTCCTGTCTTTCTTACCCTTCATACAACATCCTAGATCCTAAAGCGTTGAAAAGGAGTGCTTTCAAATCCACCCTAACCGGAACAAGCTCCCATCATTCATGCATAATCACGCAAATCTCACGTCACACGGAAAAATTTTCACCTGCAAAATCTTCGAAATGAAGCAAAACTGAAACAGGCCGGGGCACCATGGGGCCCAATAGTTTTTCCGTGCCCTGTTATTGCTTGCATGTTAATTGTGGCCTTATGTTTTTCGAAAAGCTGGATCTCCCGCGTCAGCAGATCTTATTCCCTCAAAATAGCAGCAACCTCATATCCAGTAGCATTGGTTTATCTGTAGTAGTACTTTGGAGATGTGTTACAGTCTACGCTAGTTAGATAGATTCTTGGCCTACGGCTGGGTTGTAATAGGGTCGGCGTAGAAGTTCCCTGTTCCGCACCCCGCTTTTCAGATTACTAATCCTTCGGCAGATGGCAGATGGCAGATGATAAATCCTTAACAGCAATGTATCACCAGACATCATGAGTAGTGTGTGTAAGGTCTCTGGTTACTGCTGAGATATTTCTGCCACTGGTGTTTCTGCTACTAACATTCTACCATCAAGGGGCTCAAAAGCTCTTATTCAAGAGAGATGTGTGGATAAAGGAAGAATATACCAAGCCCAAAGCAACGGATCAATGGTAAATATGGTCATAGAAGCTCTGATTGATAATGTCTCTGGAAACGTTAGGATTGATCTCATCTAGAGCACCTTCAATCTGTGAGATCTGCAACTCTCCAAAGAAGGAACTCACATCACCCAAATTCAGTTGAGTAACTTCTGAACTGGTTAGGAAACTATCTGATCGTGTCATTGACTTCGGTTTCTTCAATTCTTGAAGTGATGTAATATGGTTCTTATGGTACAGCTCGTGAGGCTGGTGGGGTGTCCTTTGAAAATTCTCATCAGAAGTAAACATCACAGCATCTTGTGACTGGTTGGGACCCCGAAACACATCCTCATAACCGTTGAAGTACCTCTCAGTGGCCATATAGGTTCTAACCTGTGCTCTCATCTCTGCTAGCTCCTTCTTGGCCTTCTCCAACTCTCTCTTGTACAGTGTACACTTCTTTGACATAGAGTTATTGAGTTCGAGCACATTGTGAATCAACTTGTAGTCCAATTGAAGCTTCCCTTGGAGTTTCTGCACCGTGACAGAGTGGTGCTCTATCAAACTGGTCCAATCACTCGAACTAATTTGTTGTTGTCCTTTCAGTTTGGCCTTGTAGAATTCCAAACTTTTCAAGAACTCTTGTTCGTCAGAACCCTCCTTGATCTGGTCAATGAGAGTATCCGTCTCGTGGATAATACTCTGAAGTTCTGTGTCCTTCAACTCTGCTTCAGCATGGTGGTTCATAATCCTAGTTGACAATGATGGGGACAATAGCTTGGAGTCTTTCCTTCTCAAGGAGCCAGACAATCCAGAACCGCTCACAGTTTCCTTCTTGATAGGTGAGTAGAACAAATCGGCAAAGTCTGGTCTTCTGGAAGGGCTGTCACCGGCATTCAGCTTGTTGTTGTCTTGATCTCTCCCTTGCTCTCTCCCTCTACAGCTGCGGTGGGTCAGAAATGATCTTGCAGATGTAGGTCTCACCGTGATTGTGTTATTCTTACTGGCACCAGCTTTGAATCTTCCAAGGCGAGGAGATGGATCCAATGGGTTACCTCTTGAAGTGTGCTTGCTGGAGGAAATGGTGGCTTGTGCGTAGTTGGGCAAGCGTGGATCGTGCTTCAGCACATTTTTGCAGCTAGCAGAGGAGATGGTGGCTCTCAGGCTGGAGGTGTCATTTTCGAGTGCGCTTCTGACCATCTTTCAGGAACAACAAATGGATTCAAGACATCGAGGACCAAAACATATAACTAGATCCAGCTTTTAAAGGTGTGGTAAATTTGTGTGCTTGTCTGTGGTTTTGTGTCAAAGGGGGCTCGAGCAAAATACTGATAACCTCATGACCCGCAAAAGAATCGAACTGATGTTCAATTCCTGACTCATTTTCGAGCCTGTTGGTTGGGGCAACAAATGCCAAACTTTTTTTTCTTTCCCAAGTCATCATCACCTAAGGATCCAATCAACTCTGGAAGCGTTACAAGAGAAGCCAGTTAAACTTGCTAGCCTTTTTTCTGCTTGTGAATGTTCAAGAGGTCATTATCAACATTATCAAGATCTCTTCATACACCTGCATACTTCAGAACCGCTAGAAACTCATTTTCCAACCCGTTCAGATACACACAAAGAATCAACATGTCGACCTCTGTCATTTCCTCTGCTCTGGAGAAGCTTTCTCTGCAGGAGCCATCCGTATTTGAGGGCTCCTTTCCTGACTACAACACCATTGACGTTCTACGTAACTACATAACACAAGAATTATCCAAGATCTCCGGTGTTGAGCCTGCTCTTATCTTTCCAGCTTTAGAATGGACCAACACCTTGGACCGTGGTGACTTGCTTATCCCAATTCCAAGGTTGAGAATCAAGGGTGCTAAGCCACAAGAACTTGCTCAAGAATGGGCTGAGAAGTTCCCACTGGGCGAGTATTTAACCAAGGTTGAAGGCAATGGCCCCTTCATCCAATTCTTTTTCTCTCCAAAGTTCTTGTTCAACGTTGTCATCGAGGATGTCTTGACTAGAAAACAACAATACGGTTCATCTCCAATTGGCATGGGTAAAAAGATCATCATCGAGTTTTCCTCTCCAAACATCGCAAAACCCTTCCATGCTGGTCACTTGCGTTCCACTATCATTGGTGGTTTCTTGTCAAATCTATATGAGAAGTTGGGCTGGGACGTTACCAGAATCAACTACCTGGGCGACTGGGGAAAGCAATTTGGTGTTCTAGCTGTCGGCTTTGAAAGATATGGCTCCGAAGAAGCTTTGGCCAAGGACCCAATCAACCACTTGTTTGAGGTTTACGTCAGAGTTAACAAGGACATTGAAGCTGAGGGTGAGACTTTGGACGAAGACTCCACCAACGGTAAGGCTCGTGCCTACTTCAAGAGAATGGAGGAAGGTGATGAAGAAGCTTTGAAGATCTGGAAGAGATTCAGAGACCTATCCATTGACAAGTACATCAAGACATACGAGAGATTGAATATCAAATACGATACTTACTCTGGTGAGTCTCAAGTCTCTCAAGATCTTATGAACAAGGCACTAGAAACATTTAAGGAGAAGGGCCTGACCCATGAGGACAAAGGTGCTGTTTTGATTGACCTGAAGAAGTTCAACAAGAAGCTCGGTAAGTGTATTGTCCAGAAATCAGATGGTACCACTCTGTATCTTACCAGAGACGTCGGTGAAGCCATCCAACGTTATGAGAAGTACCATTTCGACAAGATGATCTACGTCATTGCCTCTCAGCAAGACCTTCATACTGCTCAATTCTTTGAGATTTTGAAACAGATGGGCTTTGAATGGGCTTCTAAATTGGAGCATGTTAACTTTGGTATGGTTCAAGGTATGTCCACCAGAAGAGGTACTGTTGTCTTCTTGGATAATATCTTGGAAGAGACCAAGGAGCAAATGCACGAAGTCATGAAGAAGAATGAGGCCAAGTATGCCCAAATCGAGAGCCCAGAGGAAGTTGCTGACTTGGTTGGTATCTCTGCGGTCATGATTCAGGATATGCAATCTAAGCGTATCAATAACTATGAGTTCAAGTGGGAGCGTATGCTATCGTTTGAAGGTGACACTGGTCCATACCTGCAGTACGCTCACTCACGTTTGAGATCTGTTGAGAGAAATGCTCAAATTGACTTGTCCAAGTTGGCTTCTGCAGACTTCTCCCTGTTGGTGGAGCCACAGGCTGAGCTACTGGTTCGTTTGTTGGCACAATACCCGGACGTCTTGAGAAATGCATCTAAGACCCACGAGCCAGCCACTGTTGTCACCTACCTGTTTAAGCTCACCCACCAAGTTTCCTCCTGCTATGATGTTCTGTGGGTTGCTGGCCAAACTGAAGAGTTGGCTGCTGCTAGACTGGCTTTGTACTCTGCTGCTAGACAAGTTTTGTTCAACGGTATGACTTTGCTAGGTTTGACCCCTGTTGACAGAATGTAAATAGTTTTAGAGACTGATATATAGCACACGGGAACTAGATTTAAACACTAGCATTTCCTCGATTGTTTGTGTACCGTTCTATAATGTTTTATGTGAATGATTCTGTAATGCTTTATGTACTTATGTTTGACAGTGTATATGCCTTTTGATCAACCATGCAAACCCTAATTTGTGGAAGAATGTCTAAAGTCAAGACCCATTATATTCTGCGGTGTATGAGAGTAATTAAATGCGTCCTGGAACAATGCTGCGGACAAACAGATTTTGGTATAAGAAAACTAACTGTCTTTGTTCAAAACACCGGCTACTGAAGGAGATACCATCAGGGTCTTATTTAGCAAGCTTTGTATATAACAATATATAAAACATTCCTTTCTAACAATCGGTTACAGTGGCCGAGTGGTTAAGGCGATGCCCTGCTATTATACTAGCTGTTAGGCATTGAGTTTTACTTGCGCAGGTTCGAATCCTGTCTGTGACGCCATTAATTTTTTTTATGCCTCTCCAATAAAAGGCTGATAGTGTTTCAATTCGAGCATATTCTATGTCACACTAGCTTGGTTAGTCCAAACAGATCTAAAAGACATTTCTTGAAACTGCTGCTTGCTGCATAAACGATATGAAGCTAAACATTATTCACATACCACATTAAGGCCGTGTGACGTCTACTACCATATGGCTGAGTCCCAAAAACCACCCATCGTTCTCAGTAATGTTGATCATTATGTTATTTCCTTTTGTCTGGACCCCAAGTGTCTACCGGGTTCGAGAATACCACTATTCGCATGCAATTACATTCCGGTGTCCACGCGCTATGTATATATCTCTGTATCTGACGCTTCTGAAGCCAAAGTAAGCAGTTTTCAGCTCTTGATAAGATGCAGCGATACAGATCAGAATAGCACCATCTAAAATTGCTCATGATAAAACCCCACGACGACAGAGATGAGTCTGCCTATACTTATTGGAATATTCGGTCGCATTCATCTACCCGAGTCGCGACAGGTCTGTCCCGCCGCCGACAAGAGCTGTCTGTCACGTTGAAAGGAAACGCCGGCCGGCCAAGCTGACAGCTGGGAATTTAGAGTTTGGGGTTTTGAAGACGATTCGCTGCTGTCAAGGCTGCTCCTGTGTGCGCATTGGATCCGGCAACTTATTTATTGTTGACAATTGTCAATTGTCGATCTTCCCCCAACAATAATTCATTATTTACACTAATATAGACTTTTGAGTCTGCCACTCGAAAAATCATCCAGAGAAGTCCACTGATGGGTCACGCTGATCAGAAGCTGCAACTAGAGGCAGCTGCCCGCAAGAAGAAACAGCGGATTATCCCACCTGAGCGTCGCAAGAAAGTGGCAAAGGCGTGCGACTCGTGCAAGCGCCGGAAACAGAAGTGCAATGGTCTTCTTCCATGCCACCTTTGCCAAATAAAAGGCTTCCAGTGCCAGTACACATCTATCGACCGCCGTGTTATGAAGCCCACGAGGGTTCAGTCGGAAGAGCGGTACAACGGCGGTGCTGTTGGAGGCGTTCACCCCAGTCAGCAGGGTTCTGCCAACCAGCAAACCCAGTCTGAGGCACCATACCATCTCAACTACAGCTCCGTGCCACCACCACAGCCTCCACAGCCGCTGCAACTACCACAGCCGCCACAGCCCCACTTGTTCAACTACCAGCACCACAACGCTCACGCTCCTGCCCATCCACTGCTTCAAACGGGCACTTATCTGTTGTCCAAAGACAATTATCTGACACCCTCTCCTTTCGGACCCATCCAAGTGTCACCCACAAAACAAGCAGAGTCTTTGCAGAACCTCTTGACATACTCCGTCAACATTCATCCACTCGATGACAGTGACGAGCTACATACTGAAACGATAGCCTCAATCAGAGATACTTCGAGAATCCTGTTTGACAGCACAGGGAACTTGTGCTACTTTGGAGAATGCTCACCAACCTCCTACTTGTTACAGACTGCAAAAGTGTTCCAGAAGGTTTTAGGGCCCTCGTTCTCTTTGGACCCCTCTAAGTCAGCTATTGTCGAGAGTAAGAACTTCGAAGGCAAGAAGGAGAGTGACAAACCATACACACAGCCCGAACCTGTTAGGCTAGAAAACATGCTTCCAGAGAAAGATTACGCCAATTATCTGATCAGAACATACCTCAACAACTCTAATAACATTGTCTACATCCTGAATGATACAGATCTGCAGACACTCGTTGGGAAAGCATATTGTTCCCCGTCAACAGTCTCTTCTCGAGACCTCTGCATCTTGAACTTCATCTTTGCCATTTCATCAATCTATGCCAAGGTTGAGCTCAGTTCACACATCTTCCCCTTTGACAAGTCCAGATTCATTAACCATGGTGTATTCTACACAAGTGCGATAACAATCCTGGCTTCTATCGGGGCCGAAGAGATTAGCATTTGGTTAGTCGAAGCCTACCTTTTGGAGTTCTTCTATCTACAATTCATTGGACTGCGGAACACCGCATGGATCAAATTGGGAGTTGCGATACGGTATGCTCAATCTCTTGGCTTGAACAGAAAGTACGTCAACGAGAGTTTCAAGGAGTCCTCCCATGTCTTGCACCGAAGAAAGATCTTCAGGAGTTTGTACATTATGGATCGAATGAGTGCAGTGTACTTGGGCCGCTCGATGACTATTCCTGAAGAGGATTGGGATGATCTTGATGCTTGTTCACAAATCAAAGACTTTCAGAGCCGATTGTTGGAGATTTGCAGAATGAATGGTGAGGTAATGTCCAAGATTTATTACAACCCTAATTTGAACTTGAAGGTGGCCCTAGCGCTAGCTGTGAAGTTCCAGAAACATTCAATGGAAAATCCGATCACGCCAGAGAACTATGCCAGACCAGTGGATCATAGACATTTCCTCCCTGATATCTGTCATTTGCATGGTGTCATTTTACTTGCTCGCCCATTTTTTCACTTCATTGTCTTGCAGAAGCTCGGGTTTGTTCAATATGATATCGAGTCGAGGAACTATATACACTTGAGGAATTTTTACCAATCCTGTGTTGAGTCTTCTATTTTGATTATCAAGATTGTGGAATATGTTTACCATCAGAACATTCACCCTTTCAAACCACTGAGTTTGATTTCGTGCACGTTCCACGCAGGTTTGGTTATTGGTTTGGTTCTTTTGGTGAAGTTACAAGGAATTGACGTTGACGTTCTCTCTAATGACAATGAGAAGAAAAGTTACAAGGACATTGGCTCAGTGATGTATGAGACATTGAGATCCGCCATAAAGATACTTGGGGAGTACGGTGCGATTGACAATGCAGCAAAGAGATGTTTTGCTGTCCTAAAGAAGATCCTAGAGGTTACCACAGTTAAGGAACAGGAGAGAGCAGCGGCAGATTATGGCGTTCAACTTTCTACGGGCCAGAGGGTCAACGCAATGGGTGGTGTGGTATCCTCCGTCACAGACCAACCTGTCAATAATCAGGAAAATTACCAAAATATCCTCAAGTTCAAGGAATGGATGTTTCCAATAAAGCAAGAGCAACAACAGCAACCAGCTCAACAGGATGATTTCACTCGTGATGTTGGTTTGAATCATCTTGATTCTCAAGGTACTCCGAAGTTCCTTGACGACCTCTATTTCAACATCTTGGATACCAATGACGACACTCCTGTCAATGGCAACATTCCAACGCGCAGTTGATCTCCCCGTACTGGTCGTATTTCAGCTGCATTCTCCAACTAGCCTAAGATGCCAACTAGGTTACATACTGGAGGTGGTGCAGCATGTTGAGAATACGGTGAATGTGAATACAAATGGTAATGGGAGTGGTAATCGGAACGATCGACGTTTGGCAATGAAACATGCAACATCATTCTTTTAATGGCATTGGAAAACATTGTAGATTTTTCAGTTCACCGAAATCATTAACTTTATTTGTTGCATTTCATTCGTCACTTGATTGGTTGAAACAAACCAGTAAAGAGGCGTCCATCCAGAAGAAACTGCGTCAGGGTCATCGACCCTTTAAAGTATCATGTTGAACTTTAAAACACATATTAGTACAAACAATCACATACACAATTTTATATAATTGCACTCCTCTAGGTAATGTCGTAACTTGCTATTAATCACTAATACTTACGATGATGCACTAGGTGCATGTTGACAGTCTTGATCCCAATCACCATATCTTTGAATAAGATATATCTATCTAATATTCCGAGATTTTTTCATGTGACTTCATGTGATCCAGAACCGGAGCTAGTTGATGCCCCTGATATACTCAAACCAAGAAGGCGAAAACAGCCTTCAAGGCCAACACTGCAAGAGCAATTGTGATAGTTACGAAGATGACTGTGAATGAAGATGCAGTCAGGCAGATTGTTGACATGGGATTCGATGAATCTCAGGCCAGAGCTGCTTTACAAGTATGTGCTTTCACGCTAAGTGCAGTAGAATCTGAAGACAACTAACAATTACAGACCACTGATGGTAATATCGAACAGGCTCTCAATAAGATCTTTCAAGGCGATGATACAGCTAAGGTCGATGAAAGAATACATATTGCCAGCGGGAGTCCTGCCGGGGAGCCTCTTCACTTTACTGAGAGCATTGAGATGCCTGACTACGAGGCACAGGAGATGATTGCACAGTTTGAAAAGCAGCAGCAGCCTAGAGCACACGATGTGCCCCCTGGATACTACCACCACGGTAGTTACGCTCCCCAACATATAGAGCATGTCTCTCCAGATCCTGTAGAGTACGTGCAACAGTGTGAGCCTACAACGCATGAGGAGGTCCATGACTTACTGGATGATGATTTGCCCGATGCTCAGTTTACCTCGATGTACGACAACATACATCGCTACAAGAGAAGGGACGATGAGCCATCCGTACTTATGCCATTGAAAAGTGGCATTCTGGAGAGCTACTTGAGTCCAGTCTTAACCATTTTTCACCAGATCCCATCTATACGTCAGAAGGTCTACCAGTATGAATTTGATACTCTGGGTTTTCATCCACGTTGGTTCAAAGGCGAGGCTGTTACTATTCCCCCAGGTACTGCTGAGGTAAAGCAAAGCAATGAGATTCACGACTTGTCCTTTTTGATGGAGGTCCAGAGATTGTTTGCGCTATTGGATGATGATTCACAGAGGGCATTCACATCTGTCAAGAGTTTCCTTAAAGCGTTTCCGAAAGATGCGCTCCAGAAGTTCCAAAGTATCGAGACATTATCTGAGGCATACACCGTACTCGTTGACTTGTTGATCCGACAGCTGAAGCAAGTTGGCGTTCCATCGCCAAAAAGTCTTTTTTACAGTACTGCAGTTGACTTGCGAACGGATAGCATCAGGGAAGTCCCGTCGTTCAACATTGAAGCAGATGATATTCAGAGAGATTTATATCGGACCATGCGGACATTACTCTACGCTGATGACTCGGAGAACTCAGAACACTATACTCTTGATGTTTCAGATGTCTTGACAATTACCTTCGAACCACCTCAGTCATACTACGTTCCCTCTCCCCTTGAGATTGATGAAAAGTTCTATCCACAGATCTATGGAAAAGAGTTCATACCCATCCTCGAAGCAATGTCTCAAAAGCGCAGTGAGCTCGAAAAAGAAAAACGGACCATTGCCTCTGAATTACTGAACCTTCGAGTGCATAACGGCAAAAGTTTTTCTGATATCTTGAGACACTCTATTGAGTTTTTGAAGGATCAAAGTGAGGTTGATGATGCTGATGTCAGTTTGAAGGAAGCCTTGCAAGATTTACAAACCATTGAAGCCAGTGTTCAGGAGAAACGAAATGCATTGATAGAAAGACAGTCAGATATTATTGAACTGAAAAAGAAATTGAGTCCGCACAACTACAAGGAGATTCTCCGTCAGTCGCCAATTGAGTTGGAGCCATATTTGTTGAATGGTGTCATTTTTGGACCCTCCCAATACGCTTACTTGAGGAAAACTAAGTCATTGGTTGATGACCACTTCACTTGTGAGTGGGTCACTTTTTCTTCATCAGAAAACTCTGACAACTTCACTACAGGAACGGTTGATTTTCCAGATTTGAAAGAATTCATATACACTGTGACGTCGCAAGCCTTGAACAATCCTGTTGTACTGGTCTATGTGAAGTCTAGCACGTTCATGGAAGATCTAAGTGTGTCCGTTCCGAAATCAGTCCAGGAGTTCATTAGGAGGGACAACGAAGAATTGGAGAAGTGTATGGAGTTGATTCTTAGCAGTGATTCTGATGGAAGTGAATCCGATACGATGGATTTTGACCACTCTGGTAAAGACTCAGATGAGGATCAGAACTTAGTTCATATTGATCAAACCGAAGGCTGAAGCTTCATTAATTAACGAACTTGATGATTACAAAGTAGAATTTCAAAAATAATCTATTATACAGAGTGTAGTAGCCAACCCTTCAAAACACATCAGGCAGTCTCTCAACCACATAGGAGTGACCACCGACACTCATAATCGGAATACCCGGTACTTTTCGAACACGGCGCTTCAAATCTGCATCATTAGTGGCCACGATATAACATTTATGCTGCATCACCCTGTGCACTATACAATCATCTGCATAGGTACCCTTGTGAGAGCAGCTCAGTCTCTGTATTCTTGGGTCTTTGGCCAGCTTGAGGGCAATTCGGTACTTTGGTCCCAGCTTTTCGAGCTCTGCCACAACACAGTCTGTGATTAGAGGGATGCATTTGGCATAGAGGGAGTCCATCATTCCCCTTACAATGTCAATCTTCTTCTGGATTGAGAAGTTTATGAAGTTGGTATCGATTAGCACTTGGTATGGTGGCTTGATAGCCTCATTGTATTGGAAGAACAGGGCACTTGAGACCTGTGGGACACTTCTTGCTAGCTCAGGATCATCCTTTTGTGCCTTCTTCTTTTCATCCTGCTTCTTCTTACTGTTGGAGAGTGTTAGTTAACTAAAGCTAGAAAGTTGAGGAGCTAAAAATCGTTTACTCACATGTCCTTGTTGGTAATTATACGCTTAGCAACGGAGAACTTTCTGGTCTTCTTAGCTTTACCCATGTTGACTAGTGCTTTGCTGATTCTTCGAAGTTTTGTGCGGTTTCTTTATCATCATCTACTCTCTCTAATTTTTTTTTTTTGGTAGAATCTGGTACAGCCACATCTTTCTTCGGAGAATTTCCAAACTTGATCCAACTGCCTCTTCTTAAACGTGTGAATGGTGAGTGAAATATCGAGCCTGGTCTTTAACAAATGAATGTAAGTGCCACACTGAATGTGCTCCGTCTGATTGTGAATCCACAGCTCTGTGTTCCACAACTGGTGGTGTCATCATTTGACAAACTACCCGTTCCGTTAGCTTTCCCGCAAACACCACCATCACGCCAGTTACTCCCTTCTGCAAAGGCAGACATTAGAGGGATTGTTCTAGATAAGGACAATTGTTTTGCCAAAGCTCATGATGACAAAGTATGGCCAGCCTATGAGTCCAAGTGGGAAGAACTTAAGAAGCAGTACCCTGGTGCTCAACTGCTAGTAGTGTCCAACTCAGCTGGTACGAATGACGATTTGGGGCACAAACAGGCCGCCATTCTAGAAGAAAGAATGGGCGTGAAGGTGCTGAGACACTCGACAAAGAAGCCTGGATGCCATGGGGAGATCATGGATTACTTTTACAAACATACGGAGGTCGAGGGTCCTCAACATGTGGCGATTGTTGGTGATAGACTTTTCACTGATGTGATGATGGCGAATACCATGGGCAGTTGGGGTGTCTGGGTCTGTGAGGGCGTTGAACTTAGTCAGAGCCCAATCTGTAGGATGGAGAGATGGTTGTATAACAAACTCACTGGCAAATAAACACTCTACATTCTCAATTTTGAAAAGTAGTCATAACAAGGGGTGTAAAAATCTATTGGTCGTTAGCGTGCAAATAATTAAAAACAAAAAGCCTAATCCTTGAAACCTTCCCAGTCACCCTCAGTCTTCTTCTCAGACTCCTCTTCCCCGTTCTCTTGCTGCTCTGGCTGCTCCTCTTCTGCTTCTTCTGCTTCTTCTGCTTCTGCTACTTCTTCTGCTTCTTCTGCTTCTTCTTCCTCTTCCTCTTTCTGTTCCTGACTTTCAGTCCTTATCTTCTTTCTTGGTCTCTCTTCGTCCTCAGGTGGAGGAACAAACCATGGGATCTTACCTCTGTTGAAGTCGTTGATCACCAGCTTCGCAATACCTTGTTCGTCTGGCTCACCACCCTTCAGCAGTCTACCGTGCTTTCTAGCTAAGAGCTCGATGAACTCGGTAGCGTTGTTCCAGCCCTTAATCTCATATGTTCTCTCCAAATGCGTGGTCTGACATCTCTTCAGGATCCCAGGAATGTACTGCTCAGCGTGGGTGACATGCTCGACTCTGACGACACCTCTAAACAGGATATCCTCCTCAGAATCCTTAGAAGATGGTGGCACAATACCTGGGCAGTCAATCAAAAAGATTCTCTTCATTAGAGTAATGTACTGCCAAACCTTGGTCTCACCAGGAATAGGAGCCACGGTACACACCTTCTTCTTTCTCAGTGTGTTAATGATACTGGACTTACCAGTGTTAGGATAGCCGATAAAACCAACAGAGATCTGTTTACGATCAGAGTGCAATGATGAAAACTGACGAAGCAGTTGAATCAAAGAACCCTTACCAAAAGAGTTTGTAATTGAGGCATGAAATGCAATTGTTGGATGGGATTTGGATAAGTGCTTAACCCAAGCAGCCTGAATAACATGTTAGTATAGCAATCTTTAGAGTTGTTTCAAGGATAGGGTCTGTTGATCAAAGTCGTATGTGCCATAAAAGGGAGGGGATGCTATATATGTTAGAGTCTTTACTAAGAACGTCTCCTATGGAAATTCCTGCATCAGAGCAGCGAAGAGTTCAACTCATAAGACTTTCAGTGCCCCTGTAAACCACAGCCAGAGCGGCCATAGTCGTAATCCAATAAACCCAAAACGGGCAATCAAATGCGGAGCAAAGTTTCTCTTCCAAAGTTGTAACAGACCATGTCCGTGAGTAATATTGATAGCCCAAAAGAGCATATCGTGGACTTCGCCTTGACTTAAATCTTTGGGACACACTTAAACAATATTCAACAGAACCAGCTATTCATGAAAGTTAGTAGTAATAGATACTTACGGCAACCCAAGTAGGAACCAAGTCACACTTGTTCAAAACAAAAATGAGATGCTTGTGAGCAGCCTCAGTCTTTATGTATTGCTCCACGGATTCACAACGAGTCCCCAGTGGATCTCTGGCATCAACAACGTGGATAACAACATCAGAAGAATCAATGACTTTGTAAAGCTCATTCCAAATACGCTTGGACTGACCCTTGTGGAAAATGGCCTCCTTGGCCTCAGCACTCCAGCCATCGATGTCAATGTTACCCATCAAACCCAAAGTGGAATCCAACTCCTTCTTCTCTTCGAAGGCCACCTCATCATGTGCTGTCTGACCAGCTAGCTCCTCCAAACTCGACACAGCCACTCTTGGTCTCTTTCTCTGTGATTTTGGGCCAAATGTATGCTCAAATGTCTCAGTCTCTAAGATCTTGTTTGTTGGCGATTCACTTGTGTCAGTCTCGTTCAGCAGGGACATCGGAAGTTTGTTTCTTCTCAGTAACACTTGGTATGAATCGGTCTTCTTCTCGCCTAGGGCCTCTCTGAAATGGGACAAAGCATCTTGGGAAATGACTCTTGTATTTCCAAACCAACGACGATTAGGATCAACACGCGCAATAGGAGCAGCAGTGTCCTGCAAGACAGCGGCCTTAATAATCTCACCGGCCTTGTTTCTGATGGCACGGCCTTGCTTGTACATATTTAACCTCTGGACCTTCTTTGCATCTTTGTAAAAGTTCTCACCCTTGATACGCAAATTCCCATCTCTGGTATCACCCTCACGCACACGACGTTGCTTCTCTTTCTTTCCTGTACCCATTATTGCTTTAAGATTGAGTTGGTTTGATTAACAAAGTTGTTGTTCAACACAGACCTTAACGGAATCTCTAGATAAAAGAAAAATTTTCAGAAACTTTTTTTTGGAGTAGAATGAAAATTTTCCTTTTCGAGACTTACGAGGTGCGATGAGCCCTCGGAAATAATAAAGTCCTCTCTCTCGTCTCTCTTTCTACTCTTATTTTGCAATGCTCGATTCGTCTATTTAAAACACCTTTGACAAAACGTTATCCAAATCCTTTGAATTCTTCTCCTTGTGTTTCTCTTGGCCCCCAGCCCTCGTCGTCTTAACTGCTCTTTGTTCAAAGGATCTTCTAATCTGCTTGTTCTCCTCGCGCTCTGGATGGCTCTTACGCATGTTAGCCAACATTTTGGACTTCTCGATATTGGAGATGAAGGTCTTGTTAACCTTTGTTGCCTGTGTAATCTCCATTTGCAACTTTGACTGTCTTGTCTCGTTCTCTCTGGAGATCTGTGCTGTTAAGTCAGCCCATTTGAATCCAGACAAGTACTTCACATTCATGATATCATCGTAATAAAAGTTCCCCTTCTTACCACCCAATATCTCACCATTCATAGTCTCTGCACAGAGTTTAGCATCCTTCTTTCTCAGGAACTCGGCCCATCCTTCCTCATAAGAGGCCTTTTTGTTACCACCATTTTTCACACGCTGTCTGTGCTTGATCTGGTCCTCCTTCTTCAGAAAAAGTCTGTCTATCTCACCAAAGCGAGATAGAATCTGTCTCATCTTGATTGGTTTCATGTATGGTGGGATCTTGGAGAGGTAAACAACGCCTGTCTTACCCTTTGGTTTCTTGGATTTATGTTGAGCCAGCTTGGACTTTCTGTATAGCTCACTCACATTTTTCTCCTCCTCAGTTGCTGGTTTTTGTGATTTGGTCTCTATGTCCTTTTCCTTTGCTTCTTCTTCGTCGTCGTTCTCACTATCACTGACATCGTTGGCGAAGGCATCATTGAATTTCTTCCCACTCTTCTTCATTGGTGCTTCCTCAACATCACTCTCGTCGTCATCCGAGTTCAGCGTCTGTGCTACTCCAAAGAACTCCTCGTCACTTCCCAGTGTGTGGAATGACTGTTCATCAACATCACTTTCATTAGCATTCGCAAATTTGTCCATCTTTCTTTATGGCTTAGTAGGTTTCAATCTATCGAAGGAGATTTTGGTGCCAGAATTTTTTTTCCTACGATACTGGAAAACCGATGAGATGGTTACGTAATACGTAATGAGCAGAAAGATGTGCATACGAATTTGACAGATATGACTACAACCGTACAAACACCAACTGAGCTGTGTATGGTTGATGTATAGTGTGGTATTTCATTTCCCTCCCATCTGGAATAGGATCTGTTTCCCCTTTCTTCCCTTCCTCTTACCTCCAATATCGGCAATGTTTAAGCCCTCGAGACTCAAGCTTGAACTGGAGCTGTTAGCAGAGGTCAGTCCCCCATCCCACTGGCCGTTTCCTCGAGGAACTGGGTTCACACGAGGAATGACACGTTTAGTGGATGTAGGCAAAGCAGGAAACAAGGATGGATCCACTTTCGGCGCATTAGAGGTGGTCGAAGTAGTGGCCTTTGACTTTGTCTCGAGATAGTTTGGAAGAGCGCCACCAGCTGCAGTGACTGGCTTCTTGAGAACCTTGGGTGTCTTCTTTGGGGCAGCTAGTGGTGGGAATGCATTCTTATCGGGCACTTTTACGGGACCGGTGAAGGAACTCCGGCCACTTGAGGATGCCTTAGCCCAGGTTGATGCGTTGGAAGACACAGGAGTGGCCCGCTTTGGTGCTGCGAGTGGTTGGAAGTCCATCAAGAGAGAGGAAGACTGCTTCTGTTGCTTCTTGGTCTTGGTTGCGCCATTGACCCACGAGGCACTGAGTGAGATCGATGAAGAAGCAGAACTTGACAATGCCGGGAACATTTCGTCACTAGTATGGTTGATGATGTGGGTCTGTTTGGTGACGAGTGCCTCCAACTCAGCGTGCTGTGGTGAGTTCTTGTTCAAAATCTCAGTGAGATCGAACAACAAGAGGTTGATTTCCTCTAATGTTTGTGAAGTGAAGAGACCAGTGTAAGCAGCCTTGAGCTCTAGAGCATTGATGAAACCGTTCTGGTATGAGTGGTTAAACTCCCTAAACTCAGTGAATTTGGCATTGTCATAATTGAGGTAATGTCTTGCTCTTTCCTCCAATCTAAGTCTCTTAGTCTGGATCGAATCCGGAGTCTCCTCCTTCTGAGTTTTCTTCTTCATTGGTTGAAAGGTGGAGAGCTGCGAATGCAATCTGTTATTGCTGCCCTGCTGCTGGGATCCAAAGGTGAAGTTGTTGCCGTACATTGTTGGATGCTCTGAGATCAAATGCGCCTTGAGATCCAGCTCGTCAGGGAACACAACAAACTTCTGGTCTAGACAGCTTTGAACCGTGCAAATGTAGTGATCAGTCCTGAAGTGCTCTTCCAAAGAGTCATAGTTCTTGAAGTACTGCAAGTTGGTGGAGTCAATGCTTTTGCAAACGTGACACTCCTCGTGACTTTTTCTGTAGTGCATGTTGAGTTCATCCATGGAGTAGAATCTCTTGCCTTTACAGAACTTACAGATTGGGTGTCCGTTAAAGTTCTCATCGAACTGATCACCTCTGAGCTGATGGGTTTGTAACTGCTTAGAAGTGTACACTCTGAGCTCATAGGGAAAGGCTTTCTTATGAGATGCACAGAATGTGCACAGGTACTTCTCGTGTTCTTTCAGATGCTCACCAAGTGAGGCGTAGTTTTTGCCGATAAAAGAGCACTCGGGGCATCTAAATTCCAACAGGGCCAATGTATCGTGCTCAGCCAGCGATGAAGTGAAACTCACAGCGTATTTATCGTTGTGTGTCACCACTTTGCTCTTCAACTGCACATAGTCGCTCTCCAACTGCTCAGTAAATATCATATCGTCATTCTCTGTTCTGCAAACCAAACAGGCCTTCTTCTCGTAAAGAGCCCGCTGTCTAAATGAGCACACGTGACACGTGGTATGCTGACAGGGCGTCTTTGCTGCGAGAGTGAGCTTGTTGGCACAGACAATACAGTACTTGTTCTCGTTGTAGAGATCCTCGTCATCGTCCTTGCGACCAGAGGAGGCATCTTTACCAGTAGTGTTCTTGCCCGCAAAGACCGGCTTCCAACTGGCTGTCCCAGTTCCTGGTATACTTTTCTTACTGTTAGTCTTTCTTCCTGATCGGGAGCTCATCACTGAGGGAGGCGAGTAGATCGTCGTGGTATGTATGCTGCTGGTGTTGTCTTCTCCGGTCAAGTCTGTTAGTGTCCAGGTTTTTCGTATTTATTTTTTTTTCTTCACCACTGGGAGCAGAGAGTCACCTTGAATCTTCGATGAAGAGACATTCTGACAGATAATTAAACGGTTTCACGACTAGTATAGAATCTATAAGGAATGCGTATTATACGAGACTCATAAGCACAGGTTCTATTCTTGTCAGATTTCCGCATGATCAAGGAAGTTTTGCGAGAAGATTTCTGGACTTCCATTAAAATCTCTGGTAGGGGACGCATACTAAATCATTTTGGGCAGGGTTATGTGCGTTGTGGGAACACACCCAGGGCCGTTTCCTTAGAAATCGTGCTCAGAATCACAGACTGAAGGGAGACCTTTGACGAGGTTGGCATGTATATCTGTTTGATAGCTTTGGTGAGGTCTCTCTCTCTGATCGGTTTCTCCGTATTTTCTTTTTCCCGATTTGGAAACATCATCATCAATCAAATTGAAGAATTGTCTTCTGGCCTCTCTTTAAAACCAAAACAAAACAAACCGAACACGTTGAAAAAAAACGTGATAATCTGGTACTTTCCCCTCCACTTTACCTCAAGAGCATTTCACTATGGACAGCGATGAACTCAGAGTGGCCCAGATCCAGAAACAACTCCACTCAAACATCAACAAACAGCTCTCTCTCATTGCGAATGGGTCTACAGATGGAGATGCAGCCTCTTTGTTGAAAGATCTTCACCAGTTTCAGCCCTGTCCACAACTACTCGACAACCATTTGGACCACTATATTGACTTACTGCTACAATCCTACTTCCAAGAAGCCACTACTGATGTGAGGGTAATATCGGAAACTTTCTACACCTTTGGAAAAATCATTGGTGTCAAGAGGCTTTTGGGCTACATGAAGACTGAGATCTCATTGATCCCACTCATTATCGACAAACTCCAGCGAAAGCAACAGCTTCATTGGCAGGAAGAGTACCTATTGGTGTGTTGTCTTATCGTTCTGGCCCTCACTCCGTTTGATTTGAACTCATTTGGCCCAGACACCAAGACTGCCATCTATGTAATTGGTACTTCCAGAGTCAGGCTTCTAAATTCAGGTCCTTTGCAGACTCTGGGATCGAGACTCATAGGGTCGGTGATTATGAGATCAGATTGTCGTGAACTGATGGATCGGTTTGTCGATGAACTGATCACTCAGTTTGAAGAGTTTCCTGAGGTCGTGAAGTGTGGATACTTGGAAAGTCTCAACATTGCCTTGCAGAAAGATCAAACTGAATTGAAACTGATTGGAACAGTGGGAAGACTTTATGAATTCTTGAAGACTATACAAGGGGAAGATGGAGACTTGAAACTGGAGTACCTCCTCAAGATTTATTGCAAGCTGATTAAGTACTTTGACCAACTGGATGAGTTTGATGCAGTCGATGACATCATTGGGTTCTTCGACCAGAACTTTGGACATAAATCAACGACTATAAGGTCAGTTGTCTCCAGAAACTTTACTAAACTTGCCACAAAAGTTGACGATTGCACTGGTATGGACATTGTTATCGATGCAATTCATACCACGAGAGAGATGTTCGAGAAGAAATCGATGGAGACCATCGATGCTAATCTTCTGCATACTTATCTGCTGTTTATCGCTGAACTACTCTACAGGGATCTGGTGTACCAAGGGAGTATCAATGACATTAGCAACATCTTGTTACACTCATTATTTTTCCAACAATTGCAGATCACTTATGTTTCTGGGTCTAATATTAGGGATTCGTCGAACTACATCATTTGGGCCCTGGCTAGATCTCCCTCTTTGAATATTGAACCTGATATATTTCTTCAGATTTTTACACACTTACTCTTCTGTTGTTGCTTCGACAAGGAGTTGAAGATTAGACGGTCTTCGACTGCTGCATTACAAGAGCTGATTGGGAGACACGGCTCGAGGAACTGGGATCTCATATACCCTGAAGACACGGGAATACTCAACTCAAGTAAGAATGTTGATTTGCTGCAGGCTTTGGATTTCGTTGAGTTGGGATCTATCCAAAATTCCTATATCAACGTTCCACCTAAGATCTTGAAGATTTTCCCTGAACTGGCTTCAAAGTTCGTTGCATTCTTATCCAACAATGTCTTGAACAATTTGGATCATGGGATCGTGAAGATTAGTGGTCAGGCACTGAAAACTATCCTTGAGAAAGATATTGAACACTCAGCTATTGAAACACAACTGCATCTTTTTACGAATAATCTATCAGAAAAGCCACATAACTCATTCATTGGACTTTCAGAGACGCTGCCATTGAGTAAAAGTCCCTTTGAGTTTCTGAATGCTATTTACAGCACGTTCAACTCACAAAAGATTGATCACCACAAGACCTCACCTTTTGTCATTGAGGCGTATCTCCAAATCACATTCACTCTTCTGAGACTGAATCCAGATACCACAGATCTGAACTGGGATGTCTTTTATGCCAACCTATTTGATTTGATCAGAGTTGATTCCCCATCGATACTACAGTCATTAAAACAAATATGTCCTCTGTTGAGTCTGCCTAAATCACACCTTGAGAAATGGCTACACTACACTCGAAACAACAATATCAACACGTCCTCATGTGTCACATATCTCTCTAACTTCCCACTGATAGTGAATGATGTGGTTGAGTTGTTGAAAGAGGACAATGGTATCAGTGCCTTTGTGAAGACAGAAATTGTTAAGTCCATTTCGAGTTATCTGAAACGAGGACATACACTTGATGAGAAAGTGCTCGTTCAGTTGATCGATAAGCTGGATGACTACACCATTTCTGAACAAGGTGATGTTGGAAGCAAGATCAGAACATCGATGATTTCACTAATTGCAAAGAACATTACCATTCTCGAAACCAGCGGACTCAAAAAACAGGCATTGTGTAGATTACTTCGTTTGTCAGCTGAGCCTATTGATTCCATTCGTGTCAGTTCAGTTAAGCTACTGCTTCAACTCACATCTGAGCAACAGCAACAGCCTGATTCATTTGAGACACGTTCCTCGGAAGAGTATTTTAGCAACCTACTGGCTTTCTTCCAAAATCACTTCATTCAGGACGAGTCATCAAGTATTTGTTTCTGGACAGGTTACATCTTCAGTGCTGGTGCTATAAGGTCCACCAATGAGCTCATCACATCTTCACTTCGTGCATTCTTACGGTTCTACATTAATCAACCTCCAGAGTTGCAGTGTGCGACACTGCTTCATATAGCATCCATTATCAAGCCACAGAAACCAACACCACGTCTAAGCCTTGTACAACAATATAGGGCTAATAAGACTGTCTTAGTTGGATTACAATTTCTTGCTCGTATCTTACAACTGAATTGTCCCATACCTGATGGGTTTAACACTCATGGTTTATATGTTAGAGTCTACAACCTACACCTTAATACAACCAATTTGACACGAGTCTCTAATGTCATCAAGATATTTGGTCAGCTTTATATCAGAGAGAAACATGTTGATTCCTTGAAGAGGCTCTGTTGGTTATGTTGTAATCATCAGTTGGGGAAGGTGAGAGCAAGCGCTGCTGAGGAGGTCTTCTGTATCTACAAAGAGCTTGAAGGAGATAGATACCTGGATGCTTTAAAGCTACTAGAGCAAACCGATTGGAACTTCGGTGATAGAAAGATCCTGAAACAATCCGAGGAAGCGATTTTTGTGCATGTTTAACTGATAGAGCATACAGAAAATGGATGATGAAGATAAACTCATGTTACACTATATACCATGGAGCTTATTCAATGCTCTAGACTCTTTGATGTCAAATTCATTGGCCTTTAGTGGCACCCTCACTTCCTGCGGCTCGATTTTCTTGAAATGCTCATTGATCTGTTCAAACTCCCATGTAGAATTCATAGAGACGAACAATGATCCGAATACATCATTGTTGGTACTGATGGAAGAGCTCTCCAAGACTTTGCGTGCGTTGAGTAACAGGTGTATTGTCTTGTCGCTGATTTTGTCAAATCTTGAGTAGCTCAAAGCCAGCAGGTCACCAATGAGGGCATCTGCATACTTTTTACGGTCGGACAGTAGAACAACACCGTATTTTCTAGACCGCTTTCCTATTCTGCGTTGTGTTTCAGGGATGTGAACTTTCAAGGCAAATTCAGTAAGAAACTCCAAGCTTTTGAGAGACACCAGCTCAGTTGTCTTCAAATGTCTCCATAAGGCACAAACTCTGAGCAAATGTGAGTCAAAGTCACCTCTAGATAATGCATGGGTCATGATCTCAAAACTTTCCGTATCGAGCAATTCTAACGGTAGTTTCAGATAGAGATGAATCAGTCCAGTTGCGTTGGTAGTGTCTGAAACGGCACAGAGAAGACAGTTTATCAGTAGTTGCTTTGTGCGTGTGGAAATGTCATTAGTGGGTTTAAGAAGTGTCGAGTAACCATCCAACATGTTGCTGATGTCGACTCTCTGGACAGAGACTCGCTTAGGTCTGCTCATCGAAGGTTCATTTGGAGTATAGTCCTTTCTTTGCAATGAGCAGTCAACGATTTCTTTTCTCATGGAATCGGAAATGAACAGGATGTCCTTGAAGCTCAAATCCTGAGGAGAATCTTTCAACATGGCATCAAGAAGCCTGAAAGTGTCAATGGTACTCAGATGGTGCGAGAATAGTTGTGATAACTGAACTATTCTGTGTTTCTGAGGGATGTTGGGACTGTTCACACGTCTGTATTCTTCAATCAGGCCGTTCTTGCACAACTCATCCACCAAGTCAGATCTCATCCTTTCAGGAAGACTCTGTGTTTTGAGAAATATCACACTGGCCAAAATCTCTAGAACTTCCTTACTAGGGTTTTTGATAGCGGCATCAAGAAACGTGTGGTAATCCTCTGCTGGTGCAGTCACAAGCATATCATCCAGAAGATAGTGGGACTTATAAACACCGAGAAGCTCGACAGAGTATTCCATATCTCCCAACAAAATTGAATCTCTGATCAAATCGACGATGATTGGATACGCCAGCTTTTTGAAAACCTCCAGTTCCTGTTCAAATCCAGATGATTTGTCGTGCGAGTCAACATACTTCATGAGATCAATGACCAAAGAGGATCTCTCGTTGTAATTCTCCAGTTTGTTTCCCTTGAGAAAAGGAGCATATCTGATCGAAAATGACTGCCAGAGATTGAAATCACTCTTTTCGAAATAACCGATTGCCACCAGTCTATCTAAAACCAGTTTGTAATTGATAAGCGTTCTAAAGTCTGCGCCGCTGTGGACCCGTGTCAACGCCTCAGAAATATCGAGCAATTCTTCAACAGTGGGCAGCCGCTTATTCTCATCAATCCTCTGCATCAATGATTTCAACTCACCATCGATAGAATGCGTCTCTGTAGCCATGGAGTTGGTGTCTGTATAGTTGGGGAGAGTTGTCGATACGGAAAACTCTTTGTTGTCAGTGATCAACATTCGTTGAGATGCAGCTATCTGGTGGTTGAAAAGTTGTCTAGGGGGAACTAACAGTGTGAAAGAGCCCCCGCTGCTCACAAAAGGCTTTATCCTGCTCGCAATTGCTGCATTTCGCCTCAACATTGCATTGTCTACCAGGTGGCGTTATGTTTACAATGAGGAAAAAAATTTAACCGGGGTAAATGTTATCAACAACTTCACTACACAGAGCAAAAACAAACCAGGTAGTAGGAGAAAAAAATGTTGAAGATCGGTCGAACTACCAATCCAATGGCTGCCTTGACTACGAGTCGACTGTTATCCACCAAGCCCTATCACGTCTTTGATCGCACAGTCAAGCTCAAGCAACGCCAACGAGCAGCCCGTAACCCACACTCAGAGGCAGTCCAGTACTTGCGGAATGAAATTGCCAATCGCACAATCGAGCGTCTTGCCTTCATCAAGCGACAGTTCAACAGAGTTCTCGATTTCGGATCGGGACCAGGGAACTTTGCCCGTGAGCTGTGCGAGGGCCAACACGAGGATAGAGAACTTGTCAGAGGGAGAGTTCGAGAGATCACTATGGCTGACAGTTGTCCAGAGATGTTGAATTTATGGGCAGATGAGGCTTTCAATGACTCAATTGACATTAAGAGGGTGGTTGTTGATGAGGAGAATGGAGGAAATGAATTCAAGGCGGGGTCATTTGATGCTGTGGTGACCAACCTGGCCTTGCACTGGGTAAATGACCTTCCAGCAGTGCTGCAAGGACTCAATAGAGTGTTGAAGCCAGATGGATTGCTGCTGGCCAGCATGATCTCAACAGACTCGCTATATGAAATCCGAACGGCACTACAACTGGCTGAGTCTGAGCGAAGAGGAGGAATCTCACCGCGTGTATCTCCTTTAGTGCAACAAAGTGACATTTCATCGCTTTTAAGACAGAGCAAGTTTAACCTCGTGACAATTGACGTTGACGAAATTGTGGTTGACTATCCTGATTTGATATCCGTCATGGAGGATCTTCAATTGATGGGTGAACAGAATGCGATAAGCTCCCCACCAAGTCCACTGACAAAAGACCTGCTCTTGTCCACCGAGGCAATCTACAAGTCATTTCATGGGAATAGGGATGGAACGTTGCCATTGACCTTCAGAGTCTTGTTCATGATTGGCTGGAAAGAAAGTGAGGGCCAGCCAAAGCCGATTAGTAGAGGTTCTGGAGAGTTCGACTTGAAGAAAGCATTGAATTGATCCAAGGAGCGTGGGCTGGGTGACAATCTGTACATAACGAAAATTCAACGCTCTGTTTACTATCTTGAAGGGGAAAAGATGTTGATCAACGATCCGAGATAGAACCCATGCTGATTTAAACTGTCATCTTTCACTCTCACATGTATACACTTCATAATTTACTTCTGCTTCAACGATGGCACATGCGGTGAGTAGTGAATCATCTATTTATCTCTATCCTTCCATTTCCTCAAGATTATCTAGCTCTAGCGTCTCTGCCCCTTAAGAACACTTTGGGAAGTAGTCTACATCGGAGGAGTCTGTCCAAATTCAAATGTCCTATGTTCAACAGTTCATGATGTGGTTTTCACACAAGTGTGTTTAGGGAAAACACTGCAGTATCAGAGCATTTACATATCTCAGTACAAACACTACTATCCAACTACTTTCATAAAAAAATAGAAAGACTCTACTTCTCTATTTCACAAATGTTTTACCAGTAGCCATAGATTTAGATTACCGTCGGAGATGCCGATAGTAGCAAGTAATGAGCCTAAAATGACTCTTTAACTCTATTAAACTGAGCCGGAACAGCTCAAGACCATTAAATGACCAGAATTCTGTAGTATCAACTCTGCGATGTATAATGTAGACATCCACAAATCTTTGCTGAGCCTGCTGCTTAAATGATTGCTAGTTAACTCTTATATTCACGTGACCAATATCTCTCCTCGGTTAATACTTCAGGCAATTTGAGTTTGTTGGGGTCTCAAATCAACTTCAGAACAGCACTGGGCCAATCAACACCCACAGTGATGGCTACAGAGACAGTCACAAAAAGGACAGCAGCACCAGGGAGAACTTCCCAAAGGCTCAAAAAGTGCCAGCTTCTTCCGTTTGCGGATGCTCCAAGCATTGGTATGTTCACCACTCTGTTAATGCGATGTAACGAGGATACTAACCACCTTCACAGTAAGAGCACACCAAAAGGATTCATACTTTGAGAGTATTTTAAGAAGCAAAGTGCAGGAAACATTGCAACTTTTCACTGGCCAGAGATTCATCCACTCACACCCGGAGGAACTGACTGTTTTTGCCAAAGCACTGTACCTGGGGTTAACGACCCTTATTGGCTCAAGAACCTTGGGAGAGGAGTACACTGACTTGATCTATGTTAGCAAGAACGGTAAGAGACTCCCTACAGTTCTTTCAAAGATTGGCTTCATTCTGTCATACGCGTTGTTGCCATACCTTATTTCGAGGTTTATCAAGAAGAAATTGGGAGAAGCAGAGGACCATGCTGATGCTTCATGGCTCGGAAAGTTGAGGGGACTGTCGTACTCCAAGATTCTAGACTCGCTGATGAATCTGCATCTTGCTGTGTTTTACATAACTGGCTCTTATTACAATATTTCGAAGAGAGTTTTTGGACTGCGGTACGCATTTGGTCACAAGGTGAACCCAGGTGAAGGCGTTAGCAATGGTGGTTATGAATTCCTGGGTGGGTTAATCTTTCTGCAATTCCTTTTCAAAGCCATTCGCAAGACCAACGAGTTCCTTTCCACGAAACCAGATGAAAAATCAACTGTCTTTGAGGACGGGTCTTTGAAGATCACTGGTGTTCCATCTACAGATGATACCTCATACAACCAGGAGGTTGATCTGTCGAACCCCAAGGTACTGAGGTACATCCCAGAGAATAGTAGGAAGTGCATGCTGTGTCTGTCATACATGACAAACCCAGCATGTTCACCATGCGGCCATATCTTTTGCTGGGGGTGCATTTCTGACTGGAGCAGAGAGCATCCAGAGTGTCCATTGTGTAGGCAGCACCTAAGCGAACAGAATTTGCTTCCATTAAGGTAAAAAGCCAGCTCTACACTCTGTTTAAACTTTATCTGTCAGTTTATATACATTCAATCATCACTGGTGAGGTCAATCACATCCAGATCAGGCGTAGGCTTCTTGTTGGCTATCACATGCGGCACCGCGTTCAATGGTCTTTTTCTCGATTCCAAGTTCTCACCATCAGTTGTACTCGTTACCGGTTGGACACTCACTTGAGGGGCTGGACCAGTGAAGGACTCGAGTACTTTAGGAGAAATACCCAACAACCCCATCGATGGCTGTACCGGGGACTTTGGAGCGATGAAAGGTGTAGGATTTTCCTTGAAGTTAAGGTCTGCTTCGACTGCTACATGGTCAAATGGATCCTTCTCCTCCGTGATTGGCTGGATTCTAGATGATATGGACTTTGGGGTCCCATTCTGAGGTCTCAACAAGCTGTTCTGGGACCAGTCTGGTACATTCAAAGGCACTGATAGAGATGGTCTCCGCTGTTCAACATTTCCATTGACATGTGGATCGTTGACCAAAGGTGTAGCCATTGACGCACTTCTCCACCTTTCGGCAACAGTTACGTCACTAGAAACTGATCCTGTTGAGCCATTCGAAGTTCCTACTGAACTCGATCGACTGCTCTGCGCTGTCTTGAGCGACAATGCATTAGAGAGCTCCTTGATCCTATGTAATACCTCGTCATTCCCGCGCGGTAAGGATCCTACCGTGTTAGATCTGTTCAAAGGTAAGCTATGGATGCTGTCAAGTCTCTTCTTGAGATCAGATTGGGCTGATGTGATTGGATTAGACACCGTTCTGGATATAGGTGGTGGATTTTCCGGCCTTTGCTTTGCTGGTGCATCAAAAAGCGATGACCTTGGTGGTTGATTCACTGAATGTGGAGGAGGTGGAGGAGGAAGTGTAGCAGAATGTGATGTCAGGATGGGTTGTTGTTGTGACTGCTTTTGAGGTTGCGGTTGAGGTTGCTGTTGAGGTTGCTGTTGAGGTTGCTGTTGAGGTTGCTGTTGAGGTTGCTGTTGAGGTTGCTGTTGAGGTTGCTGTTGAGGTTGCTGTTGAGGTTGCAGCTGAGGCTGCGGTTGAGGCTGCGGTTGAGGTTGGGATTGCTGCTGCGGAGCAGCAGGAGCAGCAGGAGCAGAAGGCTTTGGTACAACTTCAGGATGTTGGGCCTGATGGTGCTGTGCAGCTACTGCTTGTTGCTGAGGAAACTTGGAAACATTTCTAGCATCGACACGCGTGTCACCATTGGTAGTTGAGATACTCTCCGTAGGAGACTTGTATATCACTGTATGCTGCTTTTGGGTTGATGGATGGGTTAGATTATTTCTTCTCAAGCTGACATACTGGTACGGTGCCGGATGAAGACCTTGATGGTTTTGCAATTGTTGTTGTGGTAGATGAGGTGAGGAGTTCTGGTTTTGGTGATTGAACAGTGTCTCTGGAGATTGTGTAGGTGTGGGTGGTGAAACTGAGAATGACACAGAGGCGCTGCTACTTACAGGATGCAGATGGGGTCTTTCCTGATCGTGAAGAGGCGAAGAGATCGTTACCCCATGTGAAGAAGCGGAATAATATTCGGGATAAGGAGGATGCATTGCATTGTGAGGCTGTAGATGCGGATAATGTGGTGGCTGAGGTTGATATGGCACAAATCTATGATCTTTAGGAGGAGGTGGAAACGGGTGCTGAGGAATATGTTGGTGAGCCTGGTGGTTGTTGTCTACCAGAAAACCGTGTTGTTGTTGTTGTGGAAGGGGAGCTAGTTCATGATCGATATGGTCCATATGCTGCGGTTGAATTAGAGATTCTGGCTGTAGTTGTTGTTGTTGTTGCAGTTGTTGTTGTTGTTGTTGTTGTTGTTGTTGTTGTTGTTGTTGTTGTTGTTGTTGTTGTTGTTGTTGTTGTGGTGGTGGTGGTAGTGGTTGTTGTGGTTCTTGAACCTCTGACCTTGGGGCATCCTGTTGAGTTTGAAGTTGTAGTAGTTCAGGCTGTGTTGGCTGTGTTGGCTGAGCATATTCCTCATCTTCTTCATCACTGTCAAGTAAAATGACAACTTCAGGGTTTGGTGTCCTTGACGATTGCTTTGAAACTCCACGTTCAGTCTTGACAGGCCCATCGTCATCTGAGTCAGAATCCTCCTCGTCGTCGTCCTCATGAATAGGAATCCATGATCCGTCCGTTCCAATCTCAGCAGATTCCACATTGGTAGAGGTCTTATTGATGATTTCCATAACATAGTCACTGATGCACAACTCCTTCACTTTGACTGGATGGTTACAGATTGGACAGGTCCACGTGGCACCTTGGATTTGAAGATGGAGAAATGATAGGGCATCAAAGCACTGGAGGTGCTTGCAATATATGCTTTTAACAGGGTACTTCATCCTCGTAAAGGAGAGGGGACACTTCAGACTGAGTCTGGTACATGTTTCTTGTAAGTCATCCTCATCCTGGTCATCAGCATTGAATTCATGAAGTGTGCTTTCCTTGGTGACATGTGGGTTCCCCAGGACTTTGAGTAGTAGTTTCTCTGGGGTGATTTCCTCAACAAGGTAACAGAATAGCAAATAGTCAGTCTTGCTGAAGGCATAGACAACCTTCAATTCATTGATCTTCCCCGATGGCCGTATGTACGGGGTCAAGTTAGCTGGCTTGGCAGACCCTGGTTTGTTCTTCAGTCCTTTCACATTGTCCTTTACTAACACGCCGTTGAAGTGTATCTCCAACGGCTGTGGGAACTCAATAAATGCATCATTTGTTGGCTTATTCTTATCGTAGGAGCCACACAGCAGGAACAGTTTGTACGTGTTGCCTCCGGCAATCAAGTTCGCATCTGCTTCATTGATCTGGAATGATAAGCTGCATGTGCCTCTCCCAGCAGGAGCCTTTACACAGTATCCAGCATTGGGCGTCACCAACTTTTTCAGGACAAAGAACGGATTCTCGTAGAAAAACAGCCATGGCTTCTTTGCCTGTGGCACAGACTGACCCTGGGGTCGCAGAGGTCCCTGGGAAGAGCCCAACGAAGATGCTTGTCGTGATATTCCTCTGCTGTTGGACATCTCCAAGTACAGCACGTCGTACTGGGATATCTGGTTCCCATATGCTGCCTCATCAAGAATCTGCGAGATAGCGTCCAGCCTCACGCGGTCGCCATTGTCCCTCCCAATTTGGAGATACCGTCTAATTCTGTCCTGGACGTCTGCCTTGCGCCCGCTTTGCGCAATGGACAGGGATTTGGCCACTGCCTTGAGCCCTGGCAGTTTGAGGGCCATCATGCGGTACAAAATGTTCTGATAGTCCTGCTCCGAAATCGGAGCCAGAGCCGTGTTCTGGTTCATTTTGTATGCTCTATATGCTGTTACGGCTCCAGCTGTTCGTCCTAATTGGAGCGCTGTGTGTCTTGTTTCTGAGCAGTTTGGTTCAACTTAACCGCCGCTGATTAAAACTAACTACTACCAAAAAAAAAAAAAAAAAGAGTTGGGCGTATGTGGCCCGTACTAAAGGGGAATGTATATATAATTAGGAATTAGGATCAATATAATCAGGACTCACATTATAACGTATTAACGAAAGTAACTATGCACAAAACACCCCCTCATATAACTCAATATTGCGAGAGTTATCCAGTGTTCTTCTTCTCTTTGATGAATTGGTAGTCGAATACCGAGTTAGCCTGCCCTTGGCGTCTCTTCCACGTCGTTATCTCCTCTGTTTGGGAGTCAAGTTTGAACACACGTACCCTTCTCTCCATTTTTCCATCACCATATGCACCCTCCCCGACACTTCCAGCATAACACATCCACAGAGAATTGAGTTCCTTGCCTCCTTCTATTGGTGGGAGTCCATCGTCGTGAATACAGCAGTCATTTGTGTGTTCTGCCCCAACAGAGATAGCCTGGACGTTGACATCACTGAGGAACTGTCTTGTTCTTGGATCCATCATGTGCTTGAGCCTTCCCTTCTCGTTGAAGGCTCCCACAATGGAGAACACAGCCTTTGGTCTGTATTCCGCAATCGGATAGTGTTGAAACTGAATGGACAGCTTTGGTGGTGTTGGAAGGGCATCATATTTGTGTTTCAAAATGACTGTTGGCTCATATTCTGGTTTGCTAGTTGAAGAGGTATATAGGTCTCTTATGTATATCATGTCAGTTACCTCTTTCTTTGAGTTGTAAACAGGAAGAGCGAAGTTTGTCACTTCAGATAGGGTATTTCCATCTAGCACCATCAAGGAGCCTGGAAGACTTGCCAGATACTTCACAATGTCCAAGCGAGAGGCATATTTATTCTTGTCGTATTCACCAAGGGCGACTGCAAATGGTAGTGATCGTGATATCACAGGAGATAGGGCCTTGAGAACGGCAGTTTGGTAGTCAAAAGTGTTGAAACCATCCAGCAAATCACCAGTAATCACAACTAGATTGGGCCTTTCACTATCCAGAACTTCATGAATGAAGTTCAAGCTCTTTGAAGATGCTTCACATTGGGCTTCCTTAGTGACTTGATCACGACACTTGCCAAAGTTCTCTGTGAAGTGGAAGTCGGAGAGCTGCAAGATCTTGAACTCGCCATTCCCATTCTCGTACAATTTGGGTGGTGTCAAAGACTGCTGCTGCGAGCTCGAATGACGCAATGAAATCTTCGTGACATGCCTGACATTCAGGGTCAGAGATCCTGGACACAGAGACCAGTCTCGTCTTGGTTCCACAACATCCTCACCAAAAAACACTGCAACGTCTCGGACAGTTTGCTTCGACGTGGACTTGCCATACTTCACCCAAAACACGCCGTTCCTCAATTCCCATCCTTGAAGATCAGCCTCCTCGACATCAACTCTAGACTTTGGTCTTCCATTGCCCAGTCTGCTCCCAGACTGGTCCTTGACAACGTAGTAAGGGGGTCTCGAAGACCCGGGCTCACCTAGGGCCAGATCGACAATGACTTTGCTCGCCACGTTGAACTTCTTGCGCTCTGGTGCCTGGTGCACGTACAGATAGTCGTGATACAGTGCCCAACTGTGTGCTGACTCGCCGTGGACGAGGTCCACCGCCTTATCCACTTTAAACCACGTCTGCTCCACCCACGACTGCGACTGGGAGCCACCCTCTCTCTCCACAAAGTTCTTCTCAATAATCTGATTACACGACCCATGCCACGCATAGCATCGTATCAGTTTGATGTCATCAATGGGGCCTCCAGCGTAAGGAGGAGTCTGTGCGATGGTATTGCGAAGGACGTTCCTTGTGTGGAGGTTGAGGAAGGCCCAACAGATGTAGACCAAAGCAGCAAAAGGCAGAAGCACTCGCTTAATGATGCGCAGAAGCTTGTTGGGCAGACGCATCTTGTTGGCCAGTGCTTATATTGCTGAATCAGTGCTCAAGTGAACGATTTAGGTGGACTGAAGAGCAAACAATCTCGTACTCTCTTCTGAAGTGGATTTAAGACCTGTCCAGATCAGGGATCTAATTTTGGAAATTTGCTGCCCAGGAACTGAAATCTTTTTTTAACCGCATTGTGCAGGATGCTGCAGCTGACAGCTTTTTGCATTTGAGTTTTGGGGGCCACCTAATGAAGAGAGATCAAGATGCAGAAAATCGAGATCTACGACGCAGTCGAGCGTGTTCTTGGCTCTATAAAACCGTTAGCAATATGAGTTCCCGCAGGACTCCTTTTTATTGCTCGTCACAGAGATGCAAGGGAAAGAAAAAATACATTCCATTATAACACACCAATAACTAGGGCTTTCACACTCTCGCCCGCAGTCACCACGCCTCCAGATATATCTTTGCTTGAAGGGAGCACTAGCAAGCCATTACAGCCAGTCATACTCCCTACCCGACTACTTCTTTGGAATCCAGTTGTCTCTGCAACCAGCTTATCGCCCTCTTGGAAGATAAACACTCTCTGGTACTCTGGTCTTGGGTCAAGTCTCACATCCTTCTTCAAAGTGACTTGGATCTCAGATAAAGTAGGGAGGGCGTTATTGTCCAGTGGATTGAGGATGCCACTGAACTTTCTCAATGACGGCAAAACAAACAAATGTGCAGTGACACTTGCTGATGCTGGGTTCCCGGGAAGAGCAAAAATCACCTTCTTCTTCCCACTGCTACCAACATCTACAGTGGCAAACGTAGATGGTTTTCCAGGTTTCATCGCAACACGACCGAAGTGAATGGTCCCTTCAAGTTTCTGCTCAATGGTTGGCTTCAAAAGGTCAAGTTCACCCATTGAGACTCCGCCAGTAGTGATGACAAAGTCAATATCAGAGTGGTAGAGTGCCTTCTTCAGACTCACCTCCGTAGTCGTGGCGGTATCTTTTGCAATTCCCAAATCAACAGCTTCATAGCCCCAGTTCTTCAAAAAATTGAGCAGTAGAGGTCTGTTGGAGTCGAAGATCTGCCCCAGGTTTAGTTCGTGGCCTTTTTGGCCATGCTCCAAATCAACAAGTTCATCTCCAGTAGACAGCACCCCAATCTTCGGCTTTCTCCACACCTGGACTTCTGTGACACCAATGCTCGCCAGTAATCCAATCTCACCACCAACCTGTGAAATCACAGTTCCTTTCTTCAAGGCCAAGTCTCCCTCTTTGATATCGGACCCAATGGCCCTTATGTTATCGCCAGGAGCGACATCAACAGCCAGGACCCGCACTTCATTTTCCTCTGTACCATCATCACTTATAGACACAAGCTCCGTTTCCTCTACAGGTACAACAGCAGTCGCACCTTCTGGCACCACTGCGCCAGTCGTGACACGGGCAATGGCACCACTCTCAAGTAACTTGAGCTTATTGGGTGAGGCATGCGAAACATGGGTGACGCTATAGACACCAGAACCATCACTATGAATCACAGCATAGCCATCCACAATACTTGCTCTAAAGGCAGGAACGTTAGTTCGTGCGTAAATGTCCTCAGCGATAACATGTCCAGTAATGTTAGGGTCTTGGAGCTTCAGGGTGATAATTTCCGACTTAGGTGTGTGCAAATTGACAAGATTGAGGGCTTCTGCCATGGGGATCATTGGGTACGGAGACTCACGCGCCCTTGACGTGATTGGTTTGGAGAGGTCGTTGGACAGAATGTGACGTTTGACTTCGTGGTGACCTGCATGGCTGTGAGAATGAGAATGCGAGTGCGAATGTGCGTGCGGATGACTATGGTTGTTATCAGCATGACCATGTGAGTGAGAATGGCCATGTGTCCTTTTCTTGTGTAGCTCTCTGGAACCATCACTGGTAATCTGTTCCAAGGCATGTCCCAAAACTGGAATAACACCTTCAAGGTTCTCCACCGCACCCTTTGGCGACCCTGGCAAAGTGATGATGATGCTCTCACCACGGACACCAGCCACTGGTCTTGACATCATTGCAAAGGGTGTGATCTTTAGGGAATGTGCCAACATCGCGTGAACAATACCCGGTGCTTCCTTCTCAACCAGTGGCTTTACAGCCTCTGGTGTGACATCTCTCTTTGAGAATCCAGTTCCACCAGATGTTATAATCAGGTGAATAACGTTGGACGATTGCGATTGAGACCACTCAATCACCTTGAGCTGGATCTCTGTCTGCTCATCCGGAACAATTGCGGTTCGAGTAACGGTGAATCTATCAGATTGGGCAAAGAACTCCTTGATTGCTGCTGTAGTTTTGTCACTTGAAGCATCTTTGGCTGCAGTGTCTGACACTATGAGCACTGCAACGTTGAACTGAGCCATCTAACTGCAAGTGTTCGATACTCTTTATCAGATGGATGAAGAAGCGGAAGATATCTTTTGAAGTTAACTTTTGACCCAGACTGCAGACTGGGTACGTTTCATAGAATGTCACGTGCCAAACGGTGTCTGCGTTCTTTTCGCGAATTATTAATTCATTCGATACGCGAACCAAAAAATCCCATCAACGCGTCAGACTGGTGAGAGTGCATTGCTAAGTAAGTACTGATAGCACTATCGTCCAGTCATCATGAGCTCCAATAAAAGAGACAGAACTCAAATTGAGATCGAGAGTTCTGTTAAAAAGCTTAAGATTGTGGAGATCGCAGACGATGATGTCCCAGATGGCACAGCAGAGTCTCTCCATCGCGATGCGCATTCGCAACCAGTGTCTCTCCAGAGGGTCACTGAAGAACCACATATCCATCACTCACAACCATACAAAGCTAAGGCATCCAAGGCAGAAGTAGAGCCATCTAAGTTTGAGATGGAACTGCTGTCTATGAATGAAGAAATCACCACCAGAAACAAGGCTGCTGAAGATCAGATGTGGGACAGACCATCACTTCCAAATAATTTCAGCCCTGAAACATATGACATCTCTTTCCAACAACTGGATGCTGAAGAGTCTATCTCGGATGGGTCCTCTGCTATCAGGTTCTTTGGTGTCACTGAGGAGGGTTACTCGGTGCATTGCAATGTCAGTGGCTTTTTGCATTATCTTTACGTTCCAGCGCCTTCAAGCTTCAGAAGAGAGCACTTGCAGGAGTTTCTAGTGTACATGAGAAGTATGTTTGCTGGAGTGCACGACATTGAACTGGTTCAGAAGGAGTCCATTTGGTGCTACAATGGTGCCCAGAAAGTCACCTTTATGAAGATTATTGGAACCAATGCCAAGGACATACCCAAGATCAGAACAGGGTTTGAGAGGGGTCAAGTTACATTCCAGGGGATGTTCAACTCTGGAGGTCAAGGAACAATGACATTTGACAACATTCAGTACGTGCTGAGAATGATGATTGATTGCAATATCACAGGTATGAGCTGGATCACATTGCCTAAGAAGACATACCAGATGGTTCCTGACTCGAGAAAAATCTCCACTTGTCAGCTAGAAGTGACCATCGACTACAGAGACTTAATTTCGCATACATCTGAAGGAGACTGGCTCAAGAACGCCCCTTTGCGTATCCTTTCATTTGACATAGAGTGTGCTGGTAGAAAAGGTATCTTCCCAGAGGCAGAACATGACCAAGTGATCCAAATTGCTAATGTTGTTTCAAGATCAGGGGAGAGCAGACCGTTTGTCCGTAACGTCTTTACAGTCAACACCTGCTCACCCATAACTGGTTCTGAGATTTTTGAGCATCAAGATGAGAGAGACATGTTAAGAGCTTGGAGGGATTTCATCGTCAAAGTGGACCCGGACGTCATGATTGGATATAACACCACAAACTTTGATTTCCCGTATCTGCTAGATCGTGCAAAAGCTCTTCGTGTGGAGGACTTCCCATTCTTTGGCAGACTGAAGCACGTCAAGCAGGAGGCCAAGGATACCACTTTCAGTTCCAAGGCTTATGGCACAAGAGAGTCTAAGGCTATCAACATTGATGGCAGAATGCAATTAGATTTGCTGCAGTTCATTCAAAGAGAGTACAAACTGAGAACGTACACATTGAACTCTGTGTCTGCCCATTTCCTGAACGAGCAGAAGGAGGAGGTGCAACATTCCATCATTACTGAGTTGCAGAATGGTACCAGTGAGACCAGAAGAAGGCTTGCTGTATACTGCCTGAAGGATGCTTACTTACCACTGCGCCTGCTGGAGAAGTTGATGTGCCTAGTCAACTACACCGAGATGGCCAGAGTCACAGGTGTGCCCTTCTCATACCTGCTGACAAGAGGCCAACAGATCAAGGTTGTCTCCCAATTGTATCGTAAGTGCTTACAAGAGGATATAGTGGTGCCCAATTTGCCCCAGAATGGTTCCTCTGATGCCCAGTACGAAGGTGCAACCGTCATCGAACCAGAGAGAGGATACTATGATGTGCCGATTGCCACACTGGATTTCAGTTCCCTATACCCCAGTATCATGATGGCCCATAACCTATGCTACACCACATTGCTCACAAAGCAAGCCATCACTAGACTTGATCTGAAGAAGGATGAGGACTATACGCAGTCACCAACAGGTGATTGCTTTGTCAAGGCAACCAAGAGAAGGGGTTTGCTGCCAATCATTTTGGATGAGTTGTTGACTGCGAGAAAAAAGGCGAAGGCGGATTTGAAAAAAGAGACTGATCCATTTAGAAAAGGTGTGTTGAATGGTAGACAACTTGCTTTGAAGATTTCTGCCAACTCTGTGTATGGTTTCACTGGTGCCACCATTGGTAAGTTGCCATGTCTTGCTATTTCCTCCTCTGTCACAGCATTTGGCAGAGAGATGATTGAGAAGACTAAGCAGGCGGTTCAGGACCATTACTCCATCAAGAATGGGTACCAATACGATGCTCAAGTCATTTACGGTGATACAGATTCTGTTATGGTGAGGTTTGGCCCTGAGGATCTAGCAACTTGCATGAAGATGGGAGAAGAGGCTGCTGAGTATGTGTCCACCAAGTTCTTGAACCCAATCAAGTTGGAGTTTGAGAAAGTTTACTTCCCGTACCTGCTGATCAACAAAAAGAGATATGCTGGTCTGTACTGGACAAACCCTGTGAAATATGACAAGATGGACACAAAGGGTATTGAGACTGTCAGAAGAGACAATTGTAGACTGGTGCAGAATGTCATTACCAAAGTCCTGGAACTGATCCTAGAGCATCGCGATGTTGAAGGCGCAGAGAAGTTTGTGAAGCAAACCATCGCTGATTTGTTACAGAATAGAGTTGATATGCAACAGCTAGTGATCACCAAGGCCTTATCAAGATCTGACTATGCCAACAAACAACCTCATGTTGAGCTGGCCGAGAGAATGAGAAAGAGAGACGCTGGTTCTGCGCCTGCCATTGGTGATCGTGTTGCCTATGTGATCATCAAGGCTGCAGGTAACAAGTCTTATGAGAAGTCGGAGGATCCGCTCTATGTTCTGGAACATTCATTGCCGATTGACTTCAAGTACTACTTGGAGAACCAGCTGTCCAATCCTTTAACTAGAATCTTCGAGCCGATCTTGGGTGAGAAGAGAGCCAAAGAGTTGCTGACTGGTGCCCATACGAGAACAGTGACTATGGCATCCGCGTCCAGTGCCAGTGGAGGGCTCATGAGATTTGTGAAAAAGGTGGAGACATGCAAGGGCTGTAAGAACCCACTGAACAAGAACAACAAGGGTGCTCTATGCGACAACTGTAAACCAAAGGCTGGTCAGCTGTACAGTGAAGCGTTGGCTGCAATGAGTGCGCTTGAGGTGAAGTTTGCCCGGCTATGGACTCAATGCCAGAGATGTCAAGGCTCTTTGCACCAGGATGTCCTTTGCTCTAACAAGGATTGTCCTATATTCTACATGAGAAAGAAGGCACAGAAAGATGCCTCACAACAGGCTAATGAGTTGGTGAAGTGGAATGAGACACTATGGTGAGGTCAATAGATCACTTATTTATTTGCTTGAGTAACCTATGTAGATCGCCCATATTTTGATTTCTTGATGATTGTAACCCTTCTTGACACAGGACTCGTGGGAATGCGATTTCCTGTACATACACATCATGAAGCAATCCCCTGATATAATCAGTAGTATTTGTCTGTGAAAAACTCACAAGTACAACGGCTCATCTTTGCCAATCGCCCAATCTCTTTGACTTGCCCCAAACCTATCCCAGAGCTCTGAATCTGGGTCCTCTGACTTCGCATAAACAAGAACAGGACCCTTTTCACTCATCTCACTCTCCCTTGAAAAGAACCTGCCCGTAGCACCTTTCTCACTCTGAGAAAACCCGAAACCAAACATCGACTTGACACGCATAGCTTCTCTGTATTCTGGCCGTAAGTAGACCTCCGGTGCTGGTGGTGTCTTGTGAAACACTACTATCCCACACTCACGATCAAAAGCAATGACAACATCAATAGCGTAAGGTCCCAGCTTCTCGAGAATTTCTTGCTTGACCCGGCTGAACTCTTGTTGGATGCTTGAAAGAGTGTACCTATCTCTTGCTGACATTGCAGAGATGCTGTCGAGCTAAAAGATTGAAGCTACAATTGACAGACATATTTTTTTTATGAGAATCAGACCCATCATTGACTAATCACTAGTGACTCATGGCCCACTAACCAATTAGATTGGGATCTATATCACTCATTACTTTTAGTACCAGGTATAAAGTATCCACTGCCGTTTCTAGCGCATCAGACATCTAGTTGATAAATGGTATCCACACTTTCGTTCTCTCCTTGTACTTCACATAGTCATCGCCAAAGAATTTGATCAAATATGTCTCCTCGTATTTGATTCTCCCAGAGAAGAATATCCACAGCGTGATGGTGAACCCGACAAGTCCCACTGGGTTGAGCAACAACAGCTGCGTACCGATAGCCCACCAAAAGAACCCAAAATAAGAAGGGTGCCTCAATACAGAGTAGATCCCGCTTGTCACTAACTGGTGATTTGATGCCTTCTTGCTCTGCACGTAGTGATTGAAAGATTCTCCCGCTGTCTTCATTGCAAGGAAACGAATGTATTGACCAGCAATTATCAGAACACCTCCAACAATCTTGACACCAACATACGGCTGCTTCCAGTCAACTTTGAAAAAATACCGTTCAATGCACATCTCCAATAGCGCAGATGTATGAGCAATGGTGTATGCCGGCCCATTGTTGATGATAAACGACTCCTTGTGCACCTTGGTAGGATTGTACTTGGCTGTCACATAGTACTCTAGGAAGTGGAACAATGATAGAGCCATAATGTAGAGGGATGGACCCTTGAAAGAAGTGAGGAGCAAGGTGGTTGTTGAAACACCAAAAAGCACACCAAGAGTAGCTCCAGTGGTGACTATCTCATGCAGCGGATTGAGTCTTATGTCAGAGTGAATATGTTGGTCGATTGGTATGCTGATTTGTGGAGACACGTCCTCTGAGTCATCATCATTATACTGTTGCTGGTGTTTGTAAGAGGTGGAAGTGGAAGAAGATTGGTTAGACATTGGTGAGAAAAGAATGAAGCAGACCTGAAGATGAATGAACGATCTGTTCGTGTAAATATCCTTTTCTCTTTATACCTGATGCATCCAGGGATCCGAAGCAATGGGGAGGGACGTTCTAAACTGATTTTAGTGGTGCTTTTTCCCTTTTAGTCGAAAACAATGCAGGATTTCTCTAACTGGTAGGGACACATTTCTATCACCTCTGATTACATAACTCGATTACATAACTTCAATATTCTTTAAATCCCACCATTAACTGAATCGGGGAATTTTCGCGTGCATAGAGGCTGAGTATGCAATTTCAAAAAAAAAGGGTTCATTCCACCAACAACTATTGTTAAAAGCTGTTACTTTTATCACTTCTTACGCAATCCAATTAATAAGTAACTATTCTTAAAATGGGTAAAACAGCATCCAAACTATCTAGAGATGAGCTCACGGTGCTGAAGAAGTCCACATACTTTGACAGACGCGAGCTTCAGCAGTGGTACAAAGGTTTCCTACGGGATTGCCCGTCTGGCCAACTCACTAAACCAGAGTTCATCAAGATTTACAAGCAATTCTTCCCGTTTGGAGACCCGACTGATTTCAGCAACTACGTATTTGCAGTTTTTGATCAGGACAAGTCTGGGACGCTAGATTTCAAGGAGTTCATCTGTGCTTTGAGTGTCACGAGTCGTGGGTCGCTTGAAGAGAAGCTCGTGTGGGCCTTTCAGCTGTACGATCTTAACGATGACGGAAAGATCACATATGAAGAGATGCTGAAGATTGTGACTGCGATTTACAAGATGATTGGCTCAATGGTTGAGTTGGATGAAGACGAAAAGACACCAGAGCTGCGTGTCCAAAAGATCTTTGACTTGATGGATAAGGACAAGGATGGTGAGATCACACTCGAGGAGTTTAGAGAAGGGTCAAAAGTGGACCAAAGTATCGTGACTGCATTGAACTTGTACGACGGACTGGTCTGAAGGTATTGCCGTTCTTTTTTTCCTTTTCAACTATCTGAGAATACACCCGTCTGTTGTTCTTGCTGATTTTGTTACTTGTGTGCTGCTGTCAACTGGATTTTTTTTGCAGAAGGTGACATTTTAGGTTGAAGAAGGTGGAATGACTCCAGAGGTGTTGTGTCTTGTTCACAAGGATCTCTTGGATATGCACAGAGTAGTAATCCTTTTCTTGCGGGAAGTGCTGTCCTGGTGACAATTCTCTGGCCAACTTGTTCATTAATATGATGGAAATCAATGGACTAGGCTTAGACCAAGATCAATTGGTATCTCCGTATGTTCTCTCTCTTTGATAGCCTTTCACTTGCCATGCCACGAGCCAGAGACATCTTCGAGCAATCTCGAACCCTTTAGCAAACCGCTATGAGGTGATGAAAATAGTTTCCCACAAATTCAGCATTTGACCTGAAATAGTTAGTTCTTTCAATGCTCTTGAATCAAAAACTTCATGCGAGCTGCTCCTCGTCTTCCCATAAATGTGCTTTCAGCAGTTCATCATCTATCCATTTCGGGCGCAAGTAACGACTGACACAGCTCTGACTTGTGGTTGTAGCTTTTCCAAGGCATCCAGGTTCTCTCCGTTTGATTGCTGCAAGCGGGACTGACTGGCTGGTGATGTTGGTGAAGCAGAAGATGAATGTTTAACACTTGACTAGCTTTGACATATATATTCCGAGGGCTCATAACAAACCGGATTTTGACACCTTTTGAATAGACTGCATACTATAAGGAGAGATCAATGCAAACTAATCGTTTAATTCGGGTAATATTTAGCATCTCGTGCCATGTGAGCTTTATAAGCCACTATCAAACATTCAGCATTCCTCCCTCCCTCAGTTCAAGCCGTCTTTTTTGAACTGTTCCACCAAGCTGGCCAGTTCCGCGTAGCACCCCTCGCCTTCGTGATGCTTCAAGAACTCTTCATCGCTCACGTATCGTGGTCTCTCTTCCGCATACAGCTTGCCTGCAAGCTGTCTCAGTGCTCCAGGGCAGCACTCCTTGGTCCAATGTACACACTCGCCGACTTGTGTCTCTAAACCCGCCAGTGTCTCGTGATCTTTTGCCAAGGGGTATCGATACAAGAGCGCTGCTTCGAGGACACCGAGATCTCTCTTGAGACTGTGGATCTTGTGTATCATCAATCGTGCCTGCTCTTGGTTGTCTGCGCTCATTATATCTGTGTTTCTGATGCTGGAATACTGTATACTTCTCTGTATTTCAATGTTAAATGGTGACAAGGCTCGCATGCAGCTCTATCTTTTTTTTCTTTCTAGATCACTAGATAAATGGTCAGCCATTCCAACATCACCCTCACACTGTTACCGAATGATAAGGCGTAGTGTTGAATGAAATGCTCCATCTTCTTGTATAGATGATCGTCAAGAGAAAAACTCCTCGTCAATATCAATGTTTTGGGGTCTTGTAGCCATATCGGTGACACCAGCGAGGTAAGTTGTCCCTTTCAAATTGAGACTATTCGAAGCATTCAATCCACAGCATAAAACGCAAGGCGCCTAAAATGATGATGCTACTCAGAGTTCGCTCCCTCTCATAGCGATTCCTGACTAGAGTTATAGAGCTGTTAAGTTAGCGTTTCGATCCGATTACCACGGCCTTAAACTTGTTACAGTATTGCAAGCTCCTATTTTCGAGGGGAAAAAAGCAACTGCTTGACTTTATAAGTTGCGCTTTCTGCTACGTAGCGTCGTGACTGAGGTTTGTACCTGCTGCTGGTGCTCACCAAAACCTTCTTGAAGTGGTAAGTGGGTACTCAAGACTGAACTCTGATTATGTAAGAGAAATTTTAATTTCTCCATTTACGGTAATTTCCCGATATGGAGCGATTTAGATTGAATGGCAGGTCTTGACAACCAACTTGCATATTTCTTTACTCTCCATATTCCAAAACAAGATAACGGCTAGTTCTCGACTTCAAATTGCCAACAGTAACTCTATTTTGGTATCAGACCTCCCTGTGCGTCACTAAGACCTAACTTCTCATGTCCTCTGTCAACTGGCAAGACCCTAACGTACGGACGTTGAGGAGAGTACCCAAACTAGTGCCCAATCTATTTCCAGGTTTTTCCTTCCACTGGCAAGCTGAGAATATGGACAGTATTGATATTCTCTTCTAAATTGGTGTTAGGATGTCAGTGTATATGCCCACTTGAGAAAAGTCCCTCACTAAAGGAGAACCCCAAGCAAGCTGTTGACATCGATCTGGAAGTTCATCAAACTGGTGAAGAAGTCAATGTTGCTGCGTTCTCTAGTGCTTTGGGGCTCAGCGAATGCCTTTCTGCTCTCTGATTGTTACTTCGAGGGCACTATTAACGGCAGAAGCTCCAGCATTCATATCCATCCAGAGCACAACAACATCAGTGTTTGGAGTATACTCCTAGGATGCCATAGAGGCTAAATTACCAGCTCTCGAGAATAAAGAGAGTATTTTTGACAAGACAAGTCCCCTCCATCTCTGTGATGAGGAAGCCAGGAGTTACAATGGCTGTGACCTGGGTAAGTTTGTCACTCTGTCCGAGATCACTTTTTGAAAACCCGGGTCACAAATCAGTTCTTGTTAGCTGGAGATGAACTGAAGATTGAGGTGAAGGAGAGGGGAAGTTACTGTGTTGTCGTCTGTAGCAAAGATGCGTCTGACGAAAATGACATAGGGATCAAGGCCGAGCATACCTTTGGATGCCTTACATTCGGCGAGTATTCAAAGTTGAGAGTTTACGGGTTAGTCCTGTGTTTGGAACTGTTTGGAATTCTGACTTTCTGGTGGTTGAGTGTTGAAAGGACATTTCGTATCATTTTCCTTACGGTCTTTTCATCTTCATCTTTTGAACATGCAGTTGCCACATTCTGCGAAGCCTGGAGAGAAACCTGCAGTGATTCACCTGGACTAGTGCAAGTGCTATATATTTTGGAGTTTGTGTCCAGAACGATTGGACTCTCCCTCCATGTACTCTTCTTCTATCCTTTTGTTATAGCAACCCGAAGACAACAATTTGAGTGACCTCCCTAGTCCATTACCTCGCCATGTAACATTATTTGTTTTGGGCAGGATTATAGAACTGTCCAAGATCTACAACGTCACCATTCTGAGTCCAATTACAGGTAGGTATCACTGAGTCAATTGGTGACCTGATTCCAATAATTATGGAGGCTATTATCTGGAGATCCTTCTCCCATACTTCAAAAGACTCAAAGACTAGCACTGACTTTGACTCACATTTGAACAGAACCAAATATGTGTATAGTCTTACCATATACCACCCATACACCTGGCTCAAACGTTTCTGGGACTCATTCACTGGTTTGCGCAACTCAGTGCGGATGTTTTTCTAATGCAAGCCACGAGTATTCTACTTTTCGAAAAGGCGATGAAAGAGAGTGGTCTGGTCCTGGGAATGAGACAATACTTTCAAGATCATACATTATATTGTGCCCAGTAACTACATTTCTCCTTCTGTGGACTTGAAGGGTACCTGCAAAGAGAGCAGACTGAGACTGGCACGATACTTTGCCTCAACAGCATGCAAGCTCAAGTCAAAGAACTTCAAGATACACCGAAAACCGGTATGTCCTAATATAGGTTTCTCTCTATTAATAGTAGTATGCACCTTATTTATGAAGTGCCGAGGACCGAAATGGTTGAATATTTTCGGGAGAATTCGGAATAATTCGGAAGATAAGACTTTGATTTTAGATCTTGGCAAAGCTTTCACTCAACCTTATCTTGTGGATCCTGGGTCTGCCACAAGTTTACTACGACTGAATGAATTGTAAAGAAATCATGAACTTCGCGTAAATAGCGGAATGCACCTGACCACAGTCACTGCGATTGACATCTGATCTGCGGCTATCTCATCAGAG